>CAXKVW010000562.1:0-155218 GCA_964058825.1 Carex arenaria
CAACAGTTTTTATTTTACAAAAATAAAAAAATGTCACAATATGTTTAATTTTTTTTTTATATTTTAACTTCTTTTAGCTTAATTTGAAAAATTGTGTTTATACTGTCACAAACTCACTGTCAATGGTTGTCCACCGTTTCTTTATTCATTTCATTGAGTAAATCGGTGTTAGATATATCGAGCTATTAATTAAGTTCAGGCTCAGGCTAATTCGAATTCGAGATAGGATCGATGAATGTTAACTTTTTGGTGATTGCATGACTTTAATAGCTAATTCTGAATTGACTACATATTATAACTTCTTGTGGGAAGTATTAAAATTATTTCAAATGCATCATCATTTTGTGCTCTAATATGCTCTACATCTTTTATTTATGTTTTTAAAATCTGAACAGTCGATCCGAACTGCTCAACACGATCTTCATAATAAAATATGCTTGGAGACTAAATTTTATATTTTTTACTATTTTTTTCATAGGTACAAAATCACTGTTTTAAGGAGATTCTGGACCATCCAATAAAATGATATTGTACTTATGAAAAAAATAGTAAAAAAATTCTTTAAAATACAAAATTTGTTCTCCAAGCATATTTTATTATGTAGATTATGTTGAGTGGTTCGGATTGACTGTTCGGACTTTGAAAATGAAGATAAAAAATGTGAAGTATATTGGAGCACATAAAAGATGGTGCATTTGAACTCTCTACAATTATATATTAATCTAAATTGATTTACAATAACATTTGGGAAAATAATTTTTCTAAGTCTAAAAAGTTCAACATCATATTTTTTTAGAATATTTTGATTTCTACAATTACAAAAAATAAATTTATTTGTCACATCAATAATTATTTAAAAATTTACATTAATTATTGAATGTTTTTATCATTGTAATTTGAATTTTGATAATGTGGTAATGATGTGGCAAAAATACTTAGAGCATCTACATCTCAGCAACTCAAATGATTTTCTAAATAAATATTAACCACTTTTTAGAAAATTAAGGTCTCTAGAGTTTCTAACTCTCATAAATCTGAAATTAATTTTAGACTTTCTATTAAGTCACGTAAGCAATAAATTAAAAATGAGAAATAATTTGAGCCAATCATTTGGCTAGTATGGAGTTTATAAACAGTTTCTTAATAAAAAAAACTTTCCTACATAGTTTCTAAATAATAAACTCTCTTACATCTCTGAAACTGTATTAGAAACTGCCACATCAGATTAGAAACTCTCATAATACCAGAAATATAAACTCTTAGACCGATAAAATTGTAGTTATTAACATTAAATATTTAATATTAGTACTTGGAAAGTCTGATGTAATTCTTTGTAAAAAAATTACGCACCTAGTAATTAATGCACACTTGTTTATTATCTAGTTCAATTGAGACAAAATTGTTTACAATGTCTTGTGATTTTGACCAAATCAAAACATATTTTAACGTCTATCTTAATCTTCCATACTTATTTTTTCAATTTTTTAAAAAAAAACACAATTTATTAATGCTCAATGCACACTGTGTATTGAATGTTATCCCAATACACATGCTTATTTGGTATTTTTTTGTTCTTCTTCTTAAATTTGTTGAAATTTTAATTTGAAAACTCTAAAATTATATCATCATTTGTAACATTAATAAGCTTGAGGACTAAAGTGAATATTTCATATCCAATTAAATTAAAGCTTTTATTTAGGGAAAATTTCCAGTGTATCCATGTAAAAATTTAAAATATCCAATTTCTCCATAGAAATACCATAATATCCAATATACACATTAAAACTTAACTTTCTTTCTTTTATATCATTTTATTCATTAAACCTATTATTTAGTTATTTTAAAATTTAAATTGACAAATATACCCTCCATTAAATTGCATTAGATTGAATAAGAGCTTCATTGAAGGAGACGCTACATATTATTCTGACTTAGCTTAGGTATATTTCCACCATAGAAAATTGGGAAAATTAGTTGTATGTCACCCCAAAACAAGGAAATTGTGAATTTGCCACCCAACCCCATAATTGAATGATTGATAGCCCCAAATTTGTCCCCAAAAGAAACCAGATGTATAAACAAGATATATATTAAAACTTTGAACAAAAATAAGTATAAATGGTATGATCAGACCCAAACTGCTGACCTAGAATATTTGAAAATAAAAAGGCCATCTAGAGACTAGTATAAAATAATTCCAAAAATACTTTTATGAGCGAAAGGTGGGAACAATCTATTCAAGAGTGGTATACAAAATCTAGAACCTCTAATCTTGAGTACCTAGATCTCTCAGAAACAACAACTATAACTAATAAACACCTAGCCAACAACATTTCTGTCATATATGACAGATTAAACCTGTTAAGCTGAGTAAGCCTAAAGAATTTCAAGCAAACCCAAGAACAAATCCACTTCCTAGACCAGAAAATCCAAAAACTTGAGCAAAACTTGAAAAATCTAACAATCATATTCACAGAAAACCGTCCTCTAACAACATCAGAAGTTAAAACTCTGGTAGCCGAAGTGACAAAACAACCCAAACTTGTTGAGACAGAAGCCTTAAAAATCTCTGAAGAACTCAACCAAAAACTCAAAAGGGTAGAGGCTGTTCTCAAAAGGGTAGAAACCTGGGTTAGTTCATGAGCAATTACACAAATACTCAGAACACCCAATTCTACAAAGAAGCAGTTCAAGCAACAGACTCAATTGAGTCACCCGCGGTAGGCTTTGTGAAGCCCGCCGATCATCGTGGTGGTACCTCGGGCACAATCGCATTAATTAAACAAAACAACACCCAAATTCAACTGCTGGTGCAAGCACTGGTAGAAATCCGAAACCTTGAAGCAGAAGTTAAGGTCCTTAAGGATCAAGTTTCAAAACAGAAAGGTGTGCAGTTACCAAGCGAAATAACTGACGAGCTATCAGCTAAACTAGCCCAGCTATCGCTTGAACCCTCCAAGCAAAAAGAAAAGAAAGGAGTTTTAAGAGTCTTTAAAGACCCCTTTGTTATCCTCCAAGAAGAAAAACAAAAACTCAAATAATGGAAGCATCAGGAAGGCCCAGTGTGTCCCAAACCCAAACAATAAATCCTGGAGAACCATTATTTGAAGATCAGGTTCGTGAATACAGACGAGGGCAAAGGAGGAGGTATAATGCTCAAAGAAACCTGAGAAATCTTGCCTGAACCATGACGGGCAGAAACCCTTACCAGATGACCTTGGAAGAGCAAGTGGAGCCAGATGCTCAGCTCAGAAGATCCCTAAGAGATCGAGCTGCTATAATACTAGCTGAAGTACTATAAAATTCCAGAAGGGATGACAACAACCACCGTGTCTATAACCATCTCTCTGAAGAAGCCATTCTCTGCATCGACAACCAACAAATAGACAGGCCATTTATACAACCCGAAAGCTATGAGACCCTTAGGCGAAGTGGTATGCAATTTATCCACATAGGGGTCGCGCAGGTCAGGATACAAATCCTGCACAGGCAAGATGAAGGCACCTCGGCATTGGTTGTTTTCAGAGACAACAGGTGGCAAGGAGATCAGTCCATCTTTGCGACGATGGAAGTTGATCTAACAAAAGGAAGCCAGTTAGTATTCGTTATACCGGATACTATGCAAACAATTGGAGATTTTTACAGAAATTTTCAGATATCAATTTTAACAAGAGGATACCAAAACTGGCAGAATGGTGAGGCTAACCTCCTAATCACTAGAGGTTTAGTGGGAAGGCTTTCCAATACACCAAATGTTGGATTTGCCTATCAGATAAACAATGTATCATAATACTTGGTAAGCAGAGGAGTACGAGCTCTCCCGGGTAGACGATACTCAACTCAAGAAGATCAAGAAAGAAACTGGGTAGTAAGGCAGTCACGAGTTGAAATTCCCATGATGCCCACAGAATTACAGACCAGTAACCTACTTGATGGCAGAATCTCTATATCATTTAGAGATTATGTCCCAGTCCCTGAACACACGAATGATATACCTGATGATGGCGATGAAGATGAAGTTAGGAGTGAAACAATTCTTATCCTAACCAAAGAAGAGACTGATGATGATGAAGATGAAGACTGGCAGTACATACAATACCTTGCAGGCCAGTCAGCACAACCACCTAATAATCCTAAACAGAAGGATTCGGGTCCTATTTGGGACACAGATAATGAAGGTGATGATGAAAAGGATTGGATCAATCCTTTTTCGGAAGGTGGTGGGAAGACCGTGGATACCATTTTCATGGTGAATGACAATGACACAGAAGAACCCTTTGATTACCCCCAATTCAAAAACCTGTCCAAAGCAATGACGGAACACGCCTTTACATCAACAAGTTTTTCTGCGATATCTCATTATCAACCACCGCAAGACCAGTCAATGAACATGCCCAGCTACCCTCCTGCAAGAAGTACAAATGAAGCAAGGCCAACTCCCACTTTTGAAGAGAGAGTGTCTAAAGCAGGACGATTTCGCCATGTTTGTAATTCCAGATCAACTGGGGTTATTTCATGATGCATTTTCTAGGTGGGAGTCTATTACTCGAAACCATGCAGCTGAAAAAGGGTTTACAGATCCCAGAGACAAAATAGAATATATGGAGAATCTCTTGGGCAAAGTAGAAAAATTAACATGGGTTCAGTGGAGAATGCAATTCCTCGCTGAATATAAGGCGTTGATAGCAGTGGCAGACGGCCGGGAAGGCACACAAAACATACTTTCTCAAATGAGGAGGGTGTTTTCACTAGAAGACCCTGCCCAGGGATCAACAGTTCTCCAAGATCAAGCCTACAGAGATCTGGAGCGACTCACCTGCGACAACGTTAAATATCTTATTCAATATATGAATGAGTATTTACGTTTAGCCGCAAAATCTGGGCGAATGTATATCAGTCCGGAACTCTCAGAAAAATTCTGGTTAAAAATGCCCGGTGATCTTGGAATCAGAATAAAGGTGATGTTTGAAGAAAAATACCCTGGTCTCACGGTAGGGGTGATTCCGAGGGTACTATTTGCCTACAAATACCTGGAGAATGAGTGTAAAGATGCTGCTTTTAAACGTTCACTCAAAGACCTCTCCTTTTGTAGTCAAATCCCAATTCCTGGTTATTACCGTAAACCAGAAAAGAGGTATGGCCTGAGAAGGTCAAGAACCTATAAAGGCAAACCCCATGAGTCTCATGCTAGAATTGAAAAGAGGAAACACCTTGTTAGAAACAAAATGTGTAAATGCTATCTATGCGGGCAAGAAGGCCACTTTGCGTGAGAATGCCCCAATGATAGGAGGAATACCAAGCGGGCAGCAATCTTTGAAGGGCTCGACATACCAGAAGATTGCGACATAATATCCGTACAAGAAGGGGAAGATCAAAGTGATGCTATCTTTAGCATTTCTGAAAGAGAAGATGGGGAGATGGAATTGCAACAAGGAGTACAAACCTTACAACTAAACTCTCTCTTTATGCTCGGGGAAGAGAATTCAGGCTATAGGCCTAGAATAAAATTGCCTGAGAAACAAATGAACTGCCAACACCAATGGCTTCATAATCAGGTTATCGAGCAACCATTCAAAACAACCTGTTCCTGTTGCGCTAGGGAGACTATAATCCGCGCTAGAATACATTGCTCTGATTGTGGAGTCACAGCATGCAACCTATGCGGCCCGTTTTATTTCAAAAAGGAGGTACCAGTAACCCCAGCAGCCGCACCAGCACAAATCAACCTTAGAACTCTGGTTCAAGAACAGAGGGACTACATTGTATGGTGTGAATCCGAGATGGAAAGGCTGCAAAAGGAGGTCAGCCATTACAAGAAGAAGTACGAAGACCTCCTTGAAGAACACTTGGAGAAAGAATTCGACAACCTAGAGCTCGATAGAAAGAAAAATGGCATTAAGATCCATGAAGACGCCAACGTCGTCCATGGGGAAACAGTCTATAAAAATAGCGGTGACCAATCCAGTGGGAGAATTATCAAGAATAGACTGTATAACCTAGAAGTGGAACTTGATATCCCTGGGGTGCAGAAACTCAAAATAAGGGCAATCCTAGACACCGGTGCCACAACCTGCTGCATAGATCAGGGGTCGGTGCCAAAAGAGGCCCTTGAAGAAAACACCTTTGTGGTACAATTCACAGGGGTAAACTCCACTCAAACCGCCAACATGAAGTTAAAATATGGTAGAATGATTATTGGTGAAAACCAGTTCCGCATACCATATACCTATGCATTCCCGATGAAGTTGGGAGGAGAAATACAAATGATCATAGGGTGTAATTTTATACGCTCTATGCATGGAGGCCTGAGAATAGAGGGTGACACAATTACCTTCTACAAAAACCTTACAGTCATCAATACACAACCACAGGCAAAGGTCATGGCCATAGAAGAAGTAGACCTTCAAGACCTGGAGTACATACAGCTCCAAGAAATGGTCCATTACAATTTTGGGCAAACATCATCAAACTTTGCAATAAAGTTTGATCAGATATTGAGGAGGCTAAAGGAGGCCGGGTTCATTGGCGAAAACCCTTTACAACATTGGGCTAAAAATAAGGTGGTATGTAAACTGGATATCAAAAATCCAGACTTCAT
Source organism: Carex arenaria (assembly GCA_964058825.1). Classification (NCBI taxonomy): domain Eukaryota; kingdom Viridiplantae; phylum Streptophyta; class Magnoliopsida; order Poales; family Cyperaceae; genus Carex; species Carex arenaria. The sequence continues at coordinate 6,599 of CAXKVW010000562.1, forward strand.
TATTGAAGACAGACCCTTAAAACAGGTCACACCACAGATGAAGCAAACTTTCAGTAAACATGTGGAGGCCCTGCTAAAACTCGGAGTAATACGACCCAGCAAGAGCAGACACCGGACGACGGCAATTATCGTCAACTCCGGTACATCAATAGACCCAAAAACCGGGAAGGAGGTGAAAGGCAAAGAACGTATGGTATTTAATTACAGGAGGCTTAATGATATAACTGAAAAAGATCAATATAGCCTTTCTGGTATTAATACCATTATGAGAAAAGTAGCTAATAGTAAAATCTACTCTAAATTCGATTTAAAGAGTGGATTTCACCAAGTAGCTATGCACCCAGATTCAATTGAATGGACTGCTTTCTGGGTACCCGATGGGCTATACGAATGGCTAGTAATGTCGTTTGGGTTAAAAAATGCTCCAGCAGTGTTCCAACGAAAAATGGATCATTGCTTCAGAGGCACTGAGAATTTTATTGCAGTTTATATTGATGATATTCTGATATTTTCTCAGTCAGAGAGGGAGCATGCAGAGCATTTAAAGATAATGCTCGCAAAATGTGAGGAGCATGGGCTTGTCCTTAGCCCGACAAAAATGAAGATAGCTGTTCCTCAGATAGAATTCTTGGGGGCAGTAATAGGCGAAGGCACTATTCGACTACAGCCGAATATCATCAAGAAAATTGAAGAATTCAAAGAAGATGATCTCACTCAGAAGTCCGGTATGAGATCATGGCTAGGGCTCCTCAATTATGCCAGAAGCTATATCCCTAACCTCGGAAAACTTTTAAGCCCTCTGTATGCGAAAACCAGCCCAACTGGCGATAAACGATTAAATAAACAAGATTGGGAGCTGATTCGCGCAATAAAACAGCAGGTTCGAAACCTGCCTGATCTTTGCATACCCCCATAAGAATGCTTTATTGTAATCGAAACAGACGGATGCATGGATGGATGGGGTGGTGTATGCAAATGGAAACCAAAGAGGTATGATCCAAGGAGCACAGAGAAGCCGTGCGCCTATGCAAGCGGCAAATTCAACCCGCCTAAATCAACAATAGCCGCAGAGATCTTCGCGGTCATGAATAGCCTAGAAGCATTGAAGATCTACTACCTCGATAGAAAGGAATTAGTGATACGCACTGATTGTCAGGCTATCATTAGTTTCTTTAATAAATCTAACATTAATAAACCGTCAAGGGTGCGCTGGATCTCGTTCACAGACTTTATAACGGGATTAGGAATTAATGTTCAATTTGAGCACATAGATGGGAATGACAACCTTCTGGCTGACTCCCTATCACGGTTAATTAATGTTTTAATTGATGCAGGATGGCCCAATCAGGAAGCACTAGATGTCCTGGGCAATCTAGCCGAAGCTCTTCACGAGAGCGAGAAGCATCCCAACCAGGAAATTCAGGAGAAAATGTCTCAAATAATCCTGCAGATCAGTCACTCGTTTGCCAGTACAGGAATCTACTACGGCAAACTCACGGCGAAACCCATACCCTGGAAAGACAAAATGAGCTTAGGCTCCAACTTCGAGCAATAGAGAACAAAGTAATTTCAAAAGCATTTGAGGAGATTAATGATTTAATAAAAATACAACAGATGAAGGAATCTCAGTGTTCTAAGCTCGCAACAAGGGACAATTATTGGGGAGATTGGCTACCCCAAGTCCAGCAAACACTTACTAAGCTTCAAAAGGCTTACCGGGAGTTTAAACAGTTAATTCGTGAGGTAAAAGTGTTCCATATCTAAGAAGCGTGCTGGACCCTACCACTATGCCAAAAGATGTGTATTATTGGCATCACTTTAGTGTGAGGTGTGTTTTACTTTTTAGGCCTGCTTGTTTTGGCCTTTAGTGTGAGGTGTGTTTTATTTTTAGGCCTGCTTGTTTCGGCCTTTACTTTTTCTTTAGTGTGGGCCAATAGCTGGCCAGAATATTTACTTTCGGGTGCATTATGAGCACCTTTATTTCGTAGTGGGAGACAAAAGTTTGTGGAAATCCTTTAATCACATGTGATGGGGCCCAATGAGCACCCGGTGTGATAATTGAGATTCCATCCTAAGTCTCTATATAAAGACTTGTGTTTAGAGTTGCAAGATAAGCTGAGAACCAGCAAGTCTTACTTCTCTCTCTGTAAAACATTCCTCTTAATAAAATTTCCGCTTGTGCTTCTTCATTCTTCCCGTGTTCCCAGTAACCAGTTGAAGTTTGAAGACTCCCCTGATCGATCCACACCCTGGTATTAGAGCAAGGTCTGTTTCCATTAATGGCTTTCTAAGTTTCTTTGTATTCTAGGAAGGCAACTAGGGGAAGATCATACCAAAAATCATGAAAAATGTTCAAAACCTGAATATATTGACTAATTGCAATCTTTTTATAATATTACTTAATCATTATCAACCCAAGGATATTAGCTTATAGGGCTTGATTTTCGAAACATTTAGCTAAACCAAAAGAATCATCCTGCCGTATAGTACCCTAAGGAGTGGGGAAGATTACGGGTTAACACGATGAGGTGAGGTGAAGCTAAACCTAGTATAAGATATCGCCCCAAAGTTAAGAGCAAAGGTTGATATATACATTTAAAAAAAAAAAAAATTTATCCTTTCAGGTGCAAAGTTGGGGATACTATATCATTAACCTCAAGAAATATTCTCTCAGAGTGGCAAAAATCAGATTTTGGAGTTTTTGAGTGGCATAAAACTAAGTGCCCCTAGAAAATTTTGATTCGCAACGCTCGTGCCCTCTCATCCTTCTCTCATTGCATGTGCGGACCTTTTTTTTGTTTGCTAGGAATTATGGGCCTTGATTTTACAGAACTCCTAAAAGATATCAGATGAATTATTGGTTGAGTTCATATCTTCATCCTAATATTATAAGAACACTGTTGGCATGCAAAATTAAAGACATGAAATTTCTATTAAGAAAAAAGAACAAAGCAATCAAAACACAAATAAGATATTAGGTCGTGTCTGTAGTTTTGTACCTTAAAATTTTTTACTGAACACCTTAATTTTTTTTTTGGGAGTAGAAGCAGGTAGGCAACCTTAGAAATTAAAGGAGAAGGTTTTCTATAGAGAAGATAACTCTCGAGCGTTTTGTTTTCCACTTTTGTCCTCTTCTGACAAATAGCATATCTAATGTAGATCTGCGACAAATTCAGATAATTTGTGTATAATTTTGAAATATTATGTTATTTGATATCACAAAAATAAGAGTGCTACCACTAAAGAACAACACCAACAACTATTATAGCGAGCCATGCTTAATAGAATCGACCAATTATTCTGGAAATTCAATGATTTTCTCTAATTGTTTTATTATATATTAGTCGTTAAAGAAGCAGGTTCCAGCAAAGTTTTTTTTTGCTTCAATCCAGCAAAGTTTGGTATTAGTATATAGCAATGTTTCAAAATTCGGTCTATTTGGCTGAATATTCGGTCGAATATTCGTATTCGGTTGGAATCGGCATAGAAAATAAGTATTCGGTCAAATATTCGGTATTTGGTTCCGCACATTTGGTATTCGATTCCGCATATTTGGTATTTATTCGGTATTTGATTATGCATATTCGGCCTTTAATGTAAAATATTTGATACTTTATTAATTTGTTAATTTGTATACAAATTAATATGAATTCTCATTTTAAAATCCGCATATATAAATCCGAATAAAAATCTGCATATGTGGCCGCATACCGTATATGCAGTATTCGGTGGCCTTCCGACTACTGAATGAGAACCGAATTTCAAAACACTGGTATATAGTATATACCACTGGCACTTGGGATTGACAACAAACAACCATAGGCTGAACCAGAAGATGGAGCGCCTCCTTCAATGAAGCTCTTATTTGATCTAATTAAATTTAATGGACACCTCCATTTTAATAAAGAGTATATTTGTCAATATGATTTTTAAAATAACTAATTAATAGGTGTAATGAATAAATGAGCATAGAAGAAAGAAAATGAAGTCTTTATAGGCATATTAAATATCGTAGTGTTTCTACGAGAAAATTTGTTATTTTAAACTTTTACATGAGTACAATGAAAATTTTCTCTTTTATTTAAACCATTAACCGTAGCTGTCAAGTATAATTTTCATCAATTAAAAGTTAAAACATAAAATTACATCTATCGATATATATTCAAAACATCATTCAAATTATATTCAATAATATTCATATTTAAACATCAACATCTATTTAACAACTAAAACAACAACCAACTTTTCAATGATGCTGTAGTTGCACACTTTTGTGATTCTTCCCCTGATTTGTTATAGATTCACACCTGAGGGCTTTGTTTGCTGTCACTTTCACTATCGGGAGTTGTCAAATCAAAACAACATGTAATTTTGAAAATAAATAAAATCTGAGATCTAAATCAATTAATAAAATAATTGATTTTGCAAGCACGGCACAGTTTAAAATTCATCGTCTCTCTCTCCAATCTAAATAATTTTGCCTCATTTTTTTTATGATTACCCATGATCCATCCAAACGCATATCCCCTTGCGCTTTCTCGAAATTTGATGTACTATATCTCGACCTAGCGTAAGAGAACGGATGTCTATTTTTTCCATGAATTCTTTGATTATTTCGTAAAAGGGTTTTCAAATGGATTCTTCTTCTTCTTCTTCTTCTTCTTCGTCGTCGTCGTCGTCTTTCTCGATCGTTTCGAGGGCAAAAACGGCATTGCACTCAGCTGCGGCGAAAGCGGAGAAGGTATTCACTGATATCAGAGCCATCGATCTCAAGTCCGATAGAGGTATCTCTCTTTTACTTAAATCGGGTCCGACTGCTGTATGGATTGCAATTATAAGTGAATTCTCTTAGGAATCAACTCCCATTCTAATCGGTACTGATTTATTTTTGTTAAATACCAATAATTCTGGGGCAGAATAATTGAAATTGGTATCCAAGTGTAAATAATACTGATCCAGGGGACCCTTGTTATTGAGCTTTTATTCAGTGATATCCTGTTTTAAAGTTGCTGAGTCCAGTTCTGAATTATGAATTAAGCAATTTAGTTCAGGTTGAATTTTGCAATTATGGCCTTATGAACTGTCTTTTTAGCTTAATTTTTTTTTTATATACTTTACTCTGATTAACAAAATAAGTCTTGTTTTGTATTTCACAGAAATCGACGGGATTGGTCTAAAGAACTCTAGGAAGTCGATAGATCAAGAGGAAGCTCAACCTGGCTGCTATAACAAAAATCAAGATGAGGTTTGTTTCGAATTGTCATTTTATTTCATGTAAACATATGCATATTTATTTATTTTTATTTTGTTTCATTTATCCATGGTACAAAGTTAGTTTAATATGTCTACTGTATTACGAAGTTTAAAATTTTCAAGGCCTCTCAATTAATTACATTAAGCTAATGAATAATAGGTACCCATAATATTATGTTCAAGTGAAAACAACTAAAGAAATAGTTTCAGATCTCTATTTCTATTGAGCATATCCGTATTTTTATTTTTAAATCTGCTTATACCTTCGAGGCAAATAAACTCTGCTCAAAAGAATGACAAAACAAAATTATCTAGAAAAGATAATACCGTATATTGCCAATAAAGACTTTTACGTACATATCCAATGTTTTTTTTGTTTTAACACACTATAAGTTTAATGCATCTACTTCACAGTAACCCTCCAAATCAACAGAAAACCCATAATTATATAGAAAAATGAATAATTTACAAGAATTAATAAATGAGGATTTTTTAAGGAAAATAAAGGACAAGACATTGTAATAGAAACCCAAAAAAGGGTACCTTGGTTTCTCTGTAATTTTTTTTTCCACTGAAGTATGTCCCTTATATACATCTCTTTAGATTTGCTAACTTAGTCTTATACACTTTCCAGGCCAACAAAACATCTTCAGGTAAATCCGGTGACAACACAAAGTTGTCTGCAAAAGTTACATTTCCTCCAGTATCTTTAGTTAAACAATTGGCCATGGCTCTTGAGTGAGTTTCTCTTTTTATAATAATTTTTAGTACTCTTTTTGTCAACTGCTATTAGGATCATATATATCTAAGCAACAATTTTTAATCAAAGTTTCTGTTATACCATGGTAATGTTCCCCTGAAACAGTCGTAGAAACCCATCCGCAATAGGGAATTAGTTAAGCCTCGTTTGAACCAACTTGTCCCCGAAATATCCTCAATCATGCAACTACTTGTGCAGCAAGGCTAGTCCATTACTCATATTAAAATGTGAAATAAAAGAGTTGCAAGAGCCTAGTTCATCACTTGTGTGAATATGGCAAATAGGCTTATTATTTTTTATTTATATTTCAGAGCCGGAAAGGGTTACAAGTCAATGAGTGAGCTGAAATCTAAAGGGGACACTTCATCGTTAAAGGAAAAGAGCAGTGTGACCCTCTCTGTTGTAAAATCGCTTGTTCTTCGAGAAAAAGAAGAAAAGTTGATTGCTGAGGGAGAAGAAGAGATCCAATCACTTGCTTCGTTCCTTTTCAAATCAGGTATTTCCTTTTGAATAGTATTGACATATTGAGACTATAGATTTGGAACCTGCTGGTTTGGCACCGGATCAAGTACATATTGAGTTTTTTTTTTTAACCTACTAATTTTCTGTACCAGCCTATTACTGCTTCAAACTGTATGTTTGCTCCAGATCGGAGTTGTTCGGTATAGAACTAGGGATGTAAAAGAGTCATGCTGTGACTGGATACGGCACGGCACGTGTGTGCCGATCATGTGTCCCATGCCGTGACCATTCGCATGATGTGACAATTCTTTGGAAAATTGGCATGGCACATTGTCACGGGAGTCACATGTGATCAGGATTGCTAGATCTAACTTAAATTACAAAAAAAAATGGTTAAACGTGACCAAATATGACAAACGGGACCAGTCACGTTTGGATATAGCACGTGTGGTCACAGCATGCTTTGCAGCTTTGGTAACAGCATGATTAACTTGCTGTAACTGTCCCTCCGAATTTGGTTATGGCACGGCACATAAATATAACTTGGTCACGGCACGGTATGGTATAGCACGTATTTACATCCCTATTAATAGAACTGGTATGGTGGAGACATGTATCGTTTTCTGTACATATCTGATAGCATAGGAGAAAAAAAAAGTAAACAGTAAAGTAATAAGCTTGGACTGCACTGGCATGCTCAAGAGTATTTAGTTATTTACTGGTGCTGTACTAATCTAGTTCTGAATCATGTTAACAGATAATTATCCACCATTTAAAAGAGTTGAAGGCGGTACAGGCACACAGATGGTTCCGTACCTACACAGTGCCCCCCCAGAAAGCTTTATCCATCAATTGTCAGAGATTATTGGAAATGCAAGTTCGATGCAAAAGATGGGTCTCCTTTGGCACTTCATTGTTCTTGCGGTACATTGTTAAATTCAAGCAATACATGCAAATTATATTTAACTCTGTAAGTTGTTAAAGAAGGATTTCTGATTTATACCTCATTTGGTAGTTTAAGTCATGACTTAAATTAATCTGTTTGGAGGAGTAAGATGTTGGAAAATGAACCTCTGCCTATGATAATAGGCCTCAAAGGAATAAGTGTGGAGTAAGTTAATTCGCATGGAGAGGTGGCATAACTTACTCCAAATTAACGCACCTCTTACTCCACGTTACTCCTATTACTCCTTGTTTGGCAGCTTAAGTGTGGAGTAAGGGGTTTACTCCACCTCTTACTCCACAACCAAACATGGCCTAATAAGTTGTTAAAGAAGGATTTTTTATTTTTTATTTTCTTCATGTAATAACCAAAACACGGAACAATCTTGTTACTTCACTCCATCAGTTGCTGAGTGAGTGGAAATTGAGGGGTAATTCGAGGTTTTTTTTTATTGTGTGTGAAAAAGATACACCTTCTGACTACGATTGGGTTCCATTTCTAGCCTACCCCATCTTGTTTGAGACTAAAGGTTTGGTTGTTGTTGAAAAAGATACAGCTTGATTGTTGTGTTATAGTGTCCAACTTCTATATTATAGGTTTATGCAGTGTATGTTTGCCTCATTTGCAGCATATATAAAGTAATTTGAGATTTAAGGTTGATCCAGAAAATTTGCCTACTTACCGCGCGGAGTGTTTTTGGTCTCATTTTATTTCAATACATATACTTTGGTTTCCATCACACAAGCTGATGGTTGGTTGTTTTTTGCAAATATCTCTGTTGGTATCACTTGTAATTTGTAACTGTGAAAAATGATGCCTTTCATTTGCAAAAAACCATGAGTAAAGAGTGATAGTTGCTCAAAATTCTTTATTTATTTGGGGACCCCTTACCATACTTGTACAAGCAACTTTATATATTCTCCTATTTCGAACTGCAACCTAATATTTGAAAATTTTTTAATAAAAGTTATTTGCGAGTATGTCTAACTTGATTTCTCTTGCAAACATGAGAAATAAGTGTTGGTTTTCATTTGCAAGAGCTGCTTTTTTATTAGTCTCTTATTCAATCTACAGATAAGAAACTTATGGTCTAAAGAAGAACCTATCCCTCGAATCCCACTAGATGAACAGCCAGACCTGAACTGTTGTCTCTTATACCAACAACTCCAAGTGATAAACTGTTGCATTGCAAGAAAAAAGAGAAGAGAAATTGCCAGAGAATCTCTTGAAGCAGCACGAAAGGAGAGCGAATCATTGGAGGGTAATATTTATGCGAAGAGTGTAGATGGAGAGTATGTTTTGAGGCTTGGTGCGAGCTCTATCTCTCAAAACCTAACCATGTTAGAGACCGGTGAGCCTGTATACTCTCCAGTCATGCAGGTATACAACGATTTATGTTTCTTTTAACATTTCTTTTTCATCTGCGATGTTGCCTATTTTTTTTTTTTTTGCAGAGTTTTAAAATAAAATTTGGAAGGAGGCATTGTTCAGATAATTTTTTGGGATTATGTCTAAATTTCTGTCCTTAGTGCAAACTATTGAGTTGTTACACTGTCATTGAGGTGCATCTGAGCTGCTTTTAAAGCTAGGTTATGGCCAGTAATATATTTGTGACAAGAATTAACTTTTGGTTCTTTTTGTAGCTGAACAAAGTAATTCATGGTGCAATTCAGAAAAAAGTTTCAATTCATCATAAAATCTGCCGACTTGAGTTTAGTTCTTGTGGGGTCTGCCAAAAAAAAAGCATTGCTATATTAGCAAATATCTCCATAGTGCTTTTGTTACTTTGCAATTTTGGGAAATGATCATTCCTTCTACAAAGTTTTTGAAGTTATTTTTTTGTGCTTGTATTTTGTTCCTGTAGGAGGGGCCCATTTTGACAGAAGATCTCATAAGAGAAACGGAAGAGTTTGTGCTGCGAACAGGAAGGTATGTGTGTGGTAATCTTGATACTGACTTATTTATCTTTTCAATTAAAGGACTTATTTATCTTCACAGGTAGCCTCACTAGACTGTACATGTTTTCTCTTTTCACAAAATCTGTGTTCTGTTATTTAATATATTTTTATGTTATGGTGCCTAACAGTGTTGGTGCAGGGTGTTCTCAACTCCTATCTGACATGCAGGCCTTCAAGGTAAGTCCTCTGCACCTTTCTGGTTTAACTCTAGTTTCCTTGAGTGAGGCTATGGTACTATGCATAGCGCAGATTGGCCCGTACTATGGATCGATATCTTCTTTTTCAATGTTCAAAAAGTCGATCTGAACCGTTCAACATGATCTCCATTTGAAAATGTACTTGCAGACTAAAATTTTCATTTTTTGGAAGTTTTTACTATTTTTTTAGATAGGTTAAAAATCACTAATTTTGAATGGTCCAGAATATTGGATCAAGTGATTTTCTACCTATCTAAAAAAATAGTAAAAAACTTGCAAAAAATGTAAAATTTGATCAACAAGTACATTTTCATATTGAGACCATGTTCAAAGGTTCTGATCAATTGTTTAGACTTTGAAAATGGAGATACGATCCATGTTACAGACCAATCCGCGCTATGCATAGTACCATAGCCTCACTCATTTTCCTTTACATTTGGAATTTTTTGTTTTATATTTCGGTAAAAGCAAAGGGTTTGTTTACCAGGCAGCGAATCCCGGTTGCGTGCTAGAGGATTTCATTAGATGGCATTCACCTCCAGACTGGAGTGAATCTTGTCAAGAGAGAACCAATGTTGATAAAGAAGGTTCATCTAGGCGTGGTCGTCTTAGCGACCGAATGCAAAAAAAAGGTAACACATTTACTCAGTAAAAAAATATGAAGTTGTAATATCAGCTTTAATCAATCCACTTTAGCTTTTAAAGCAACTGTTTTTTTTTAATGGTTAGTGGTTAAAATTACCACTAACAAATATATTGATAAGAAAAAGTTACAAAATCCCAAGTTTTATCACCTCATATAACATAAAAATAAATATTTACATTCATACTCAATTTTAGAATATATTTTTGATCTCGTTTCACGACCGGATCCGCTTCTTCGATCGCCGCCGCGCACCGATAACGATCGAATCTAGTCACCGTCGCGCTCCAATTGAGATGAAAACTCTACACTCCGAGCTCCGGCATTACCTCATTCTTGGCTCCAATCGGCTCCGCTTGGCACTAATTACTTCTCTCTCGATCCACGATCGGATCCGCTTCTTCGATCGCTGCCGCGCTCCGGTGACAACCGGATCTGCTCACCACCGCGCTCTGACCGAGATGGGACTCTACGTTCTAAGCTCCGACGATACTGCAATTTCGGCTCCGGTCGGCGCCGGTTCCTTCCCTCTCTCATTCTCCTCTTTGCTCGAGGAGGTACTGAGAGAGAGGGAAGGTGTTGTGCCGAGAATGGGATCTACAAGAAGTAAAAAGGGAGGTTTGAATGGAAGGGAGTGGAAGGATGGGGGGTGGGGGGTGGGGGGTGGGGGGTGGGCAGGGGCAGCTGACCTAATCGCCCAAATCGTCCCTTTTTTTTGCTCTTTTCTATCGCTTGTCCAGTGGCTCTTTTAAAGCAACTGTTTGTTGACAATTTGTATTTCCACAAATTGTCTCATTTCTAGTGTCTTAAGCTCCAAATTCTCTCATTTGTATGAAGGTGGTTACTATAAATTAAGTTTGCAATTCCTGCATGCAAATACAAATCCTCAGATGGTGTAAATGTAAATGCCTGCTTTTAGGTTGCTTTGTATGAAAATAGCGACTATACTGTCCACCTTACTCTCTCAGTTTTGTTGCTTTGGATAATTATAGGTAATTTGTGGCATGAACTGTGGGAAACTGCAAAACCTCTGCCGGCTGTTGAGCAAGCTCCGCTCTTTGATGAGGATCTAGCTGTGTAAGATTTTTCTTTTTTTGAGAAAAGTGGGATAACCCACAATACATTCTCAATCCATGGTACTCACAGGTGCTGGTACCGAACAGTACCAATCACCTGTGAAATGTTATGACACACTGCATTATTCAAAAGTGAAAACCAACAACAGACATAGTACTCACAACAAGCCGTACTACAAAAGAACTACTTCAAGTTTAGCAATGCAATACACAACAAAAACTAAGGTAACAACAAAAAAACATTATAGAAGTCTCGTGAGATTAACTCATACTAAACTGATCTTGCCCAAGTGTAAGGGGAGGAGGTAAAACCTCTATCACCTCTTCCTCTTCCTCTTCCACCTCTGTACCACTCGGGATATGAAAATGTGTAAGAATTATTTATTTCAAACATTTAAGCAGTTAAAAGTAAATATGATGCTTGCTAGGGCTTTACACTATAGAGGGTATTTGTCTAATGGACCTATTTTATTAATTTATTATCTTTGTATGCAGAGAAGGGATATTCACCTCTTTTGAAGAAATCGAACCATCAAAACTGTTTGAACAATTACTTGCCACAATTGTGAGTTATAACTTACATCCTGCAAAAATAATAAATTAAAATATACTCTGTAGTGTATGTCTTATAAAGCACTTATAATGCAACTATTATTTTGGAGAACACCAGCTTTCAGTGAGCTTTGTGTCAGCAGAGGAAAGCATAAATTTGGAGAACGAAACTTTGGCAAAGCTGTACCACGAGTGCAAAGACTACATAATTGCATCGTACCAAAGAGATCTCTCAAAGGAAAACTTGAATGATATTTGCAAGGTTATAATCTCGACCCCTAGTTTTAAATCTTTGTATGAACTTGCAGAGAACATTATCTATATTAGGTACTGAATAGGGGTGTTCATTGGGTCGGTTTGGTTAAAAACGAATTAAAATAGTCAAACCAAAATTTTATTCGGTTTTCAAAAATACAACTGAACCAACCGAATTAAACTTGTCAACCGAACCCAAAAAAACCAAAGTAAATTTCAGTTTGTCTGGTTTAAATTTCAAAATTTCAAAACTCAACACATAATAATCATAGAAATAAATATCAAGATATATATCAATCGAACTGAAATAAAAGAGATTAAGCCGAACCAAATATAAAAAACCGAAGTAATTCAAGTAAATATCAAGTAAATTTTGGTTTGTTTGATTGGACCGGAATAAGAGAGATTAAACCAAACAAAATATAAAAAAACAAAGTAATTTAAAAATTCAACCGAACCGGACCATTTAAACTGAAAACCGAACCATTTAAACTGAAAAACCGAACCATTTAATTCAAAATTTATCGGTTCAGTTGAAAACCAAATAAACCGGATCCAATGAACACCCCTGACGGCGTGGTTCACACTTCACACCATACTATTATGCTGATATAAGAGATGCTTGTACCAGTACTGAAATTTAAACATAGTGAACATTATCTGTCATTTATTAGGTATATGAAACTTTGGAAGCGATTGCCATGAACCCTCAAGAAGTTGTAACAATCGTGGACTTACCTGAAGGAAAAACTGAGGAATCAAAACTCAACTTTAAAAAAATGAGCTTAAACTTCATTACAAAAGATAGAGGGTCTTTGTGGAAGAAAGGCGGAAAAGAAGAAAAGAAAGAAAAAGATGAGAAGAGACCAGACCAGAAGATACTATCTAGTCTACTGGATAAGAAGGCTTCCATTTTTGGAAAGAAGCCCTCAAAGTCTGAGAAATCAGAGGCTTCACCCTCAACCGAAGATTCATTGGAGGATGGTGAGTGGACAGTATTGCATTGGCGGAGTTTGAGTTAAAAGAACAATCTGGTAATGGACTGGCTCATTCTTTTTTCCTCAATAATTTCTGTTTATTTTATATAATTTTTCATTGTTGTTTCGGGGCTTGGGGATGTTGGGAGGTGGGGACGTAAGTTGTCCTGGTAAATCCACCCTGCAATTTTGTGTGAATGTGTTGAAACACTTTTTTTTTTTACTCTGTAAATTGTAGAATGTCTGGGGAATAACTTGTAAATACTCTAAATCCCATTTTTTCAGTGGTTTAATAAAAATAGAAATTTAAATGTTCAGTGCAATCCTCTAAATAGTCCCAGAATATTGTCCTATTTTTTATTGACTTGACATTGGAGCCTAAATCATGCACCTAATGGCCCATTCTAGGCAATATAACATGAAAAATGCAATTGAATTTATTAAAATAGGATGGATGGTTTGGTTTCTAATGTGAGGGATTATGAGTTTGAAATCTGAATGGAATTTTTTTTTTATTGTAATAACAAAAATATTAAATAGTTGGATGGCTTATCTTCAATCTTCACTAAAAAAAAAAGAAAAAGAAAAAAGAAAAAAGATGGTTTGCTTGGGGAAATAGAGAGTGTGAAATGTCTAACACACTAATTCGCCGAAAATGTTGACAAACTCATTTCTTGACAAATAAATAATATTATTTATTGGAAAGCACATATTAAATTTAAATTACCCTGTATAAATTTAAATATGATCATACTTTTAGTATATCGAAAGTCATCCAAATGCATTAATTGGTGACTGGTAGGTGTTGAGACGCTGACAATCGTTAGCATACATCTCTTTATATTAGATTTTTGGATAAGATTTTACAACACTAAACTTTATCATTTCAAGAAATTAGTCATTAATTAACTGTAATTATCATGAAACTTAATTAATTCACAATTTGTTTTAGTCAAGTTAGTGTATTATTTTTCAATCATCCCAAATAAAACGTAGTGGTCATTATTATTCACATCACCAACATTCATAAGAAGTTCTTACACTAATAAATGATTAATTGGAAAATATAGGAATTTAACACAAAGAAGATGCCGACAGTATTAGATAAGTACTTTCATGCAAATAGGGAATGATAAAATGATAACAACTAAATTAAATTAAATACGACAATTACATGTAACGAGTTTATAGATCGATATCTTCCTTCCCTTGCATGTAGGGGTGTCAACATGTACCATAAGAGTTTGGTGGAAGTATTTTTCATACTCGTACTCGTTATAAATTGTTCAAATCAGTATTCACTACAAATTATCTTATTTGTATTCTATCCTTATCTGGTACGATTGTCAAATAACAAAATGGTAGCATATAAATAATGGATAATGCTAATATAATAAGAGTTGGGCTACGGTACTTCGTGAAGTAAAGCGAGTGTTCTACTTCACGTCTATATCTTTACTTTTATAGTTCAAAATGTTGATCCGAACCGTTCAAGTTGATCTCCATATTAAATTGTGTTTGGAGACCAAATTTTATAATTTTTTTTAATGTTTTAAAATTACTGTTTTTCAGAAAATTGGGGATCATCAAAATTAATGATTGTAAAAAATTCAAAAAAATAGTAAAAAGTTTCTAAAAAATTGTAAATTTTGCTCTCCAAGCACAATCTAATATGGAGATCAACATTTTGAACTTTGAAAATAAAGAAATAGACGTGAAGTAAAATACTCGCTTGACTTCGCGAAGTACCGTAGCGCCGTAGCCCAACTCAATATAATAATTAATTTTATTATTTACTAAATAAAATATTAAAATACATTAATTTTACATATATATATATGTATGTATATATATATATATGTATGTATGTATTTTGAAGGCCTAAACTTTATTGAAATTTGGTAAAATTTATTTACGTGTTTTAATGGTTAATTAAATGTAACACAACTATAAAAAAATAGTTAGAAAATAGATATCCATTTCTTATTAATATATATATATATTTTTTATAATTACCTGATCGATCGGATGGATACGGAAGATGCCATTAACACCTCTACTTGCATGTATCATTTTCGGTACAGTTATGAGTTACCCATTAATTAATTAAATTGCTTACAAATTGACCTTTGAAAAATCTCTCCTCTCAAGTCTACGTTTACACACAATTGGGTCTCTATTTGGTTCGTCTGTTAATTAATGCCATGTAAAACCCTATATAAACCCCCCCTGTAACACACGGCACCTCAAGTGCACAAGCACAACTATATATAGAGATCAAGTAGTGTTCTGTGAACAAAAGAAATTAAAACAACTTATACTTACAGTTGCTAAAATGGCTTCTAATAAGCTATTCCTCTTTGCTCTGCTCGGTGCTCTTGTTTGCACCACTACTGCAAGGATGCTATTAGCTAATGATGATGTGGAAACGGATGAATCCAAGAGAATGTTACTTACTGGGGGCAGAGGAAGTGGTGGAGGTGGTGGTGGTGGTGGCGGTGCTGGAGGGGGAGGAGGTGGTGGCGCTGGTGGTGGAGGGGGAGGGGGAGGAGGTGGTGGTGGAGGCGGCGGTGGAGGTTCCAATGGAGGAGGAGGTGGTGCTGGTGGAGGGGGAGGGGGAGGGGGAGGAGGAGGGGGAGGGGGAGGTGGCAGTGGCAGAGGTGGTGGTGGAGGTTCTAGAGGAGGCGGTGGCAGAGGTGGAGGAGGGGGAGGTGGTGGCAGGGGAGGACACAACAATGGTGGCGGCGGTCGTGGAGGTGGCGGTGGCCGTGGTGGACATGGTGGTTTTTTCGGAGGTGGTGGCAGGGGAGGACATAACAATGGCGGCGGCGGTCGTGGAGGTGGCGGTGGCCACGGTGGACATGGTGGTTTTGGAGGGGGATTTCCTTAAATTTGGGAGTAAACATATATACACAAAATAAAAATCCATTAATTGTTAGTGATTGTCATACACGCTTGGCTTGTAGATTTGTAATGTGATCGATGTAATTATATATGTGTGGAAGATTTCTGCAATTATATATGATGCATAATTATTGTGCTGAATAATTAATACCTATGATTATATAATAATATATGAATTGAAACCGAACAGTTTGATATATATATATGAGTGAGTCTCTGGTACTATGCATTTCACAGTTTGATCCGTAATACGGGTTAATATTTTTGTTTTTAAAATCTTAATGGTCTATCCGAACCGTTCAACATGATCCCCATATGAATTCTACATGTAGACCGAATTTTATATTTTCTAAATTTTTTTTACTATTTTTTAAGATAGGTAGAAAATTACTTGATCTGAAAATTCTGAACCATCTAAAAACAGTGATTTTCTATCTATCTTTAAAAATAGCAAAAAAAAAAATATATAATTTGATCTACAAATACATATTTATATAAAAATCATTTTGAACCGTTTAGATCGATCGTTAGAATTTTAAAAACAAAAATATTGATTCGTATTACGGACTAAATCATAATATGCATAGTACCATAGACTCTATCTCTCTCTCTATGTGTGTGTGTGTCATTAATTATATGCAATAATCCGTGTCTAATATGTGATTTTGTGGAGAATGAAGTGAGATTTTTTTATTTAACTAATCTAATCCGTTAAACTTTGATTAGATGTATTGATAGGAATTCTGATATGATCCGGTTGACAAAAGTTAGAACCCAATTAATTTTGTTTGTCATTTTATAGGGAGAATTAAATGAGAAATTAATACACATTGTAAGTTCCAACAAGAGAATTGTGGACTCCAATAATAAAACTTAATAAATATAGATTATATACAGTCACCGGTCACTGGGTCCCATTAATTAAGGAACTTGGTATAAAATCTTAGAGCACATGTAACCCAGAAAATAATGCAACTAAAGAGTTTTATTCAAAATCAAATAAGCAGAATCATTTGCACATTAATTAATTCCTACTTAAAAAGGGGAAGTCTGACAAACAAATTGCTATTTCTGATATCTCACTAAGTAAATTAAAGATGTTACCAGGTTTTACATTTCCATATTACCGAGACATCTAATTAAAAAGAATAATTAATTAGGCTCCTTTTTAATCGTTCTTGATCATATCACTTTCAAATGAACATCTGATGATGATATCTCTTATATGGTAAATCATTAGTTATTTAATATAATTTATAAATTGAACCAATATTAATTATAAATTGACCAGTCTGTCTTGGGAACTCTCTGTTTCAACTGATTGATGCATATGAACCAATAATGAATTAATTAGTAGTGCATGATTTGCGCAGATATGTATTCTTATCCACTAATCATCCACAAAATAATTTACCAACTTAATTATTACGTGGTTACTAGTTCATACATGTGATATATATTATTTGTACACAAAAATCATTATCATGACCCAGAAAATTAAAGCTTTTGTAAAGTTTCTCTTGTCAACGGTTTCACCAATTAATTCATGTACACGCCTTGTTCTTGTATTTTTTTTATTTTTATTTTAGGTAAATTAATGTGGCTGATCGATCGTCAGTTTCAAATTTCATGTCCGTGAACAAATTTAAATCTAACAAAATTTATGCAATGTATATACCTTGTACATTGCTCTTTGATGACAACATGTGATGAGATGTTGAACTAGTTCATTGCAAATATTAATAAAAAAATGAATTCAAAGCAGACAGCTGACATGCATTTAAAAGGTTATTTAAGATCCCTTAATGTACCATCTCATGCACAACTACTGCACACATGTCAGAGAAGATTTACACCAGTTGTTTAAATTAACATAGTCATTCCCTTTTCTTTTTTCTTTTTTTAAGTAGAAAGATATAAGATCATGCTTCTAGATTCCATTAATCAAAGACGCGAACTAGTCATTCTTTTGTTTTCATTTTTTATTTTCAAGAAATTAATTGCACTATATATTATATATAAGCTCCACCATGCATGCTCCCCGGCCCTTGAAAACCTTTTGTATAGTCTATAAATAAATTGATGCTATATATATATGAACACATAATCGATCGAGATTATATATATATATATATGGATATAATTTGATGGTAATTGCTATGACACAGAGTCAGAGTGTATATAATAAGAGAATGAAATGAATATTTTGTCGTGAGTAGTTAAGAAGATGGCGGGCGGGAAGATCTGAGAAATAAAGCTTGAAAAATTAAGAGACGGATGGATTTCAATTTGTTAATTTGTCAATTCGATCAAAAGGTCAAAACTCAAAAGGAAGACGAAGATCGATCACTATATATATATATATTAAGTATGGAGAGTCAAAGTCTTGCTTGTTGGCTGTAATTAGATCATTGCATTTAATTTAGGGGTGTCAACTGTCAACGGGTCACATGAGGATCATATGGAAGTATTTTCGTATCTGTATCTGTTACAAATTATTTTTATTAAATTAATTAACATCTCGTACTTTTTATTACCATAATCATTGAAACAATGTTTAGAGGCTTAATTTGATTCTAGTATATAATGCAATCGATCTATAGCATCACGTACGGTAAGTACGTAGCACGTCTAAGTAGCAACTTTTTCTAGCTGTGAGTAGTGATCGATAGCCTTCAAGTCGGAAGCCGGCTTCATCGAATTGTTTGCACTTTGCAGTAGTGTTAATTTGGTTGATGTCTCAATTAAGAGATCATTAATTAATTAATTATCAAGTTAATTATGTTTCATTGTTAATTGATGACATTAATTAATTCTCACTGAGGAATATATTTGGTGGCAATTGCTTCATTATACAACTGGAAGAAGTGCCGCCGGTTTTAATTTCCGATGCCCAAGTCTGGAGAGAAGCCGATCGATCGAGGTACCTAAGATTGGGACTATATATATAGCCGGAGTGAGACGGGTACGTACCGGTCCAGTCTGAGGTGGAAACCGGCCGGTGGCATAAATTAGAGAAGGTTAACTACTTTTCCAAAAGAAGATATCAAGAAGAAATTATCAACAAATTTATTAAAAAAATCATATCAAGTTAGATATGATGAATATATAAGAATGTTCATCTTCTTATTCAAAATATTTTTTTATTTATTATATTAGATGTTTTTCTGCTTTAGTTTTTCACTTAATTATTTAGTCTGGCATTTTGTTGTTCAATTTTTCTGACTTTGGAGTTTTTGATAATAAAAGAAGAGAGAGTATATTTTTATTTAATTATTTGAAGTTCATCAAGCAACAAATTTCATGGTCTAAAGACAGAAAAGTAAAAAAAAAAATTAACCATTCAATCAGATTAGTCAATCTGGTATCTGCACATGCACAATTTAGATGAGGAAAATAGCATTTTTGTAAGTTAATTTTTTCACACTACATTTGCCCGGCGGCCCGGCCCAATTAAAGACAAGCCCCATTATGGGTTATTTAATATATGAGCGATACTACCATGCTCTAGGAATTGATGTGAGTGATTTAATTTCCGCTCATATTTTTATTTTTAAAATTTAAATAGTTAAGTCAAATTTCTCAACATGTTATTCATATTGAAATGTACTTGGAGACCAAATTTTACATTTTTTTGAAATTTTTTACTATTTTTTGAAATTTTTTTGAAAATGAGTGTTTTTATGATTTTTATTTATTTAATGAAAAACACTGAATTTCAAAAATTCTATAAAAATAGTAAAAAAGTTTCAAAAAATGTAAAATTTGATCTCCAAGCACATTTCAATATGAAAAACATCTTGAGAAGTTCGGATTGACCTTTTGAACTTTGAAAATAAAGATATGAGCAGGAATTAAAACACCCATTTTAATTTCCAAAGCATGGCAGCATCACTCTTAATATATGAACCATATATGTGAATGTGATATTGTTCTATTATTTTGAACTTAATTATATCATATGATTAATTTCATCCATACATTTCTTTAAGTTGACTTAAATAAATATTTCATTTATATGTTCCCTTATAAAAAAAAAATACAAACAATTGGAAAGCAACTAAGCAATTAAAGAGGTTATGTTAACGAGAGCCTTGCAAGTTTACAACTAAGAATCATTGGTAAGCCTACTGCATGCCAGCATGTGGGTGGATGGGCGCTAAAAATGCATTAAATGACATATAAGGATATTTTGCAATATACATTAATTATGTCGACCCACAGATTTTCTATCAAATTAATTAACAATATATAAAAAAAAATAATCAAATAGGCATGTTTAATAGACCCAAATTTTGCAGATGGCTTTAGAAAACTAGAGAAGCTAGCTACACACACACATATATGTGTGTGTGTGTGTGTGAGTCAAATAGACTCACATTATTCCAGATTATATAAGTATATTTACTTGCTATATTGTATAACATCCATCTCGGTGGAATGATCGATTTTGTTGAAATTTAATTTGTAAGCGAACCAAAGTTTGTGCAATACCAACGAAATTATGCTGTAATTAATTTAGTTGTTGCCAGTAATTTCTTCCTGTAAATATTGACAAAATGTTTGAAGTGTGTGATGGATTTCATCTACTAGCTACTAACAAATTAAACATATATATATAACAAGTTAAAAGGATAGTTTAATCTTCTTAGCTAAACAATACGTATAATAATTTTGCTGCTATGTATATACTGGCCTTTCTATTTATTGGTCTCCAGTTAGTACGTAGCTGTTAATATATTAATGCTGGTCTGTTAAAAAATTATCTTTCCTAGTCAACCCGGCCAATTAAGCTCTTATATATCCAATGTGCCTAATTCTCACTTAGCAGAGCAGCAGAGTAGCAGAGTAGCAGTGTAGCAGTGTAGCAGTGTAGCAGTGTAGCAGTGTAGCAGTGCAATGAATGCCTTCTTCAACTACTCAACTGTTGAAACGCGGAAGCAATATCTCTCATTTAATGAATATAATCCATTCAACGCTCTTTCCCATCCAAGGACCAAGTGGACAACTCCAAGAGGGTTTCATTTCTTTGCACGTACTGTCTCCATGGTTATAACCATGCATTGTTGCCTTGCCTATATAAACAAACCATTTGCATTCGCTTCAACACACAGTGAAACCAGAGATATATATTAAGTAAGAGGAGATCCATCCATGGGTCCTCCAAACATGAACATCACTTCTTTTTTCTTGTTTTTTCTTTTCATTGGAGTTGCACTCCAGTTGAGTGTAGTTGTAAGGGCCGACTTTGGTCCTCGCGGTTTTGGTCGTGGACCGGGTTTTGGACGTGGACCATTTGGCCGGGATTGCCGGTTTGGACGGTGTAGGGGTGGCGGTTTCGGTGGTGGTGGCGGTTTTGGAGGGGGTGGTGGTGGAGGTCTAGGTGGTGGCGGTGGCCATGGTGGAGGGTCTGGAGGTGGTTTAGGTGGTGGAGCTGGTGGTGGTGTAGGAGGTGGTTCAGGTGGTGGACTTGGTGGAGGTGGTGGGATGGGTGGAGGAGGGGGTGGGGGACTTGGAGGTGGCCACGGTGGTGGCTTTGGAGCTGGTGGCGGTGTAGGTGGCGGTGCAGGTGGTGGACTTGGTGGAGGTGGTGGGATGGGTGGAGGAGGGGGTGGGGGACTTGGCGGTGGCCATGGCGGTGGCTTTGGAGCTGGTGGTGGTGTAGGTGGCGGTTCAGGTGGTGGACTTGGTGGAGGTGGTGGGATGGGTGGAGGAGGGGGTGGGGGACTTGGCGGTGGCCATGGTGGTGGCTTTGGAGCTGGTGGTGGTGTAGGAGGTGGTTCAGGTGGAGGTGGTGGGATGGGTGGAGGAGGGGGTGGGGGACTTGGCGGTGGCCATGGTGGTGGCTTTGGAGCTGGTGGTGGTGTAGGAGGTGGTTCAGGTGGTGGACTTGGTGGAGGTGGTGGGATGGGTGGAGGAGGGGGTGGGGGACTTGGCGGTGGCCATGGTGGTGGCTTTGGAGCTGGAGGTGGTGTAGGAGGCGGTTCTGGTGGTGGTCTTGGTGGTGGTGGTGGTGGTGGAGGTGGAGGTGGAGGTGGAGGAGGTGGTGGTATAGGAGGTGGTCAAGGTGGAGGGTTCGGAGCTGGTGGAGGACTAGGAGGTGGTGCCGGAGGCGGTGTTGGTGGTGGCGGTGGTTTTGGTGGAGGTAGCGGAGGCGGAGTTGGTGGTGGACATGGAGGTGGTTTTGGAGCTGGCGGTGGTGTAGGCAGTGGTGCTGGAGGTGGAGGTGGTCTTGGGGGTGGCCTCGGTGGTGGCCATGGTGGAGGCTTAGGTGGTGGTCATGGTGGAGGTCTTGGTGGCGGCGGTGGTGTTGGAGTAGGAATTGGGATTGGTGTAGGTGTTGGGTTTGGTGCCGGTGCAGGTGCCGGTGGTGGTGCTGGTGGAGGTGCCGGTGCGGGTGGTGGAAAGTAGGTTCTCTGGTTCTGGTATGAAGCATTGCTGGATGCATGATTAAACAGAACCTGTGATGTACCACAGTTGTTTGGTAGGTTACCCTTGATTTCATGTTCTAAATTTTGATGCTTGAATAGGTTCATAATCAGGATATTAATAAGTGTGTATTACTGTATTATTAAGTGTTAGCATTTTCTTTGTTGACTTTTGCATAAATAAATTTCAAAGAGCTGTTGTAATTGTGATATATTAATCCAAGGATGTGATGAATGATTATACTAGTTTTGATCACCTGTTACTGCATTATTGGATGAATCCGTTATTATCTTTATTATTGGGAGGAAGGTTTCTATAACAAAATCGATAATGGAGACATTAATAAATTAAATTGATATTCCATGAGATGCTGCTATACATGTGATACTTCCAGACAAGATTTGTTAGATAATATATTTAGATAACAGAAAACATCATGCAAATCAATTCTATGTTAAATTTCCTGCAGTACAAAACTACTAATGAGAATGTATAAATACTGCATTTTGGGTAATACGCAGTTTAAACCTGTAGTGCAGTAGTGGACGTCTGAGTTATAAACTTTCTTTCTAAAATGAATAAAAGCCTTTGGCAGCCACTGCCAAAATTTTCAAAAAAAGAAAAGAAAAAGATAATGTAGTAAATTTTTGCTGTAGCACCGAAACTCATAGCAGCACAAGGGTTCATAACTTAATCAGACACTATAAATTAATCTCTCAGCGGAAACAAAATAATTTTATTAAATTAAGAATGTTGTCGTTACAATAATTCTACATCAATATTAGATATCGCATAACTAGAGATAACTTGTGACAAATCAAAAGTAACAACCAGAGTATAACTAAGAATCTCTTATTTTGTCACCCTCTCGTGACAAAATAATCTAATGTTGTGCATAACCTTAGATGCCTTTCTATATTCAGAGCGGTCTA
Source organism: Carex arenaria (assembly GCA_964058825.1). Taxonomy (NCBI): domain Eukaryota; kingdom Viridiplantae; phylum Streptophyta; class Magnoliopsida; order Poales; family Cyperaceae; genus Carex; species Carex arenaria. The sequence continues at coordinate 29,940 of CAXKVW010000562.1, forward strand.
GTGTGACGACCAGATGCACGGCCGCAAAGGAGAGCGTTGCGGGGAATCGGGTACTCATCTCGCCATGAAGTGGAGGTGGTGTATACGCGGAGGTAGAATTGCTGCCCGAGATATTGTCTGACCCAATTTTCTGATCTTACATTCCACATGCCAACATTGTCTAGTGCAATGTAGATTGCACTCCATGATTTTGGGTATACCTGATAAATAAATCCATACAGATTTAATAAATATTACAAGTATTTTATACCATTTTGGCCTAAATTTGTTCTCAATTTCTAAGTTTTATTTTTTGTACCTGGACAGTGTATCGAGCAATAGCATCTCTCAAGTTGTAGTTGTTTCGGCTAGCTGATGACCACTGCCCCCCATCCATTCTGGTAATGATAGATGAGATAAGTAAATAAAACGATACAAATTTTTTTAATAAGCATAATTTCAGAATAGAGAGAGAGATATAAATATACCCGACAACCCAGAACATATATCCATCCATATGCCAAGATTGAACTGTATCTTCATAATTCTCAAACACAATTTCAATATAGTCCCTATAATTCACTTGCATTACTGAAGTTGCCAAATAACCACCGCCAAATGTCGGATTATCAGCTATGGCTCCGACGGAATATACACCGCCTATCTGGAAATAATCGGCCAACTTTAGAGGTGTATCAGCAGGGACAAATGATGCACTGTTCACTGCATATCTCTGTTTTCCATTTATTGCTGGTGCTGAGTTGGCGAGTCTTATGGTTTTGACAGTTGGTACCAATCCATAGTGGTACGAGCCTTGAGGGTTCGGTCTGGGCCCACTGGCTGTCAGGTTCCATCTATATGTTTAATTAAAAGAGAAAAATATTTGTAAGATTATGTGAATTTTGAATAAGGCTAGTTCAAGGGTTTGCTTTCTGTGTACATATATATTTCACATTTAGGAAAAAGAAAATGCACACTTCTCACCTAATTGAACGAGCTTGATTAAGGGAATAATCAATCTGAATTGTGGGCCCACCAGGAAGTGCACCAGGAGCTTGGCCACCTGAATTGCTGTAATGTAACACAGCTGTTGTTGTGAGAATAGTGCTAGTGAAGCGGGTTGAAACAACAATGCTATAATCAAAGCCTGGTTGGTCGGCTGTGACCAGAACTGAATATGATTGCCCCAAATGTACGTCAAGGGACGAGTACATGCTTTGCATGGTGTGGGACCCTTCGACCTCCACTAGCTTCATCATGTGACCTTGAAACCTTATGTTCAGTGAGGTCGTCAAACCAATATTTGATATACGGAACCGGTATGTTCTCCCTGTGTAGATACAATTGGTGGAATGTTGATGTCAGTATCAAGATTTAATAATATATGGCAATATGATGTGCTAATTTTATAGTGCCAGTATACTATTCTTTTGTTATACGTACCTGGGTCAACAGTGAAGGTATTGCCATTCCATCCACGCCCGTTTATTAACAGTCCATCTGGGAAATTTAGAGTGTGGCCACTGTCTAGTATGTACCTAAGATCCTATAAACAGAAAAGATATAGTTGAACTATGTTTAATAAAATTATCAATAAAGAAGTGCGTAGTAAAATTAATATTGTAGCGTACCGTGTGGTTAGCCTTGAACCAATCACCGATCAAAAGAGTGTAATCAGCAGCAGGTGGCGGGAATGGAACGGGTATCTGGGGACGACTCAGGACCCGGATTGCACCGAACCCACCGGCTGCCTTGTGGAATCCAAGAGAAGGGAAGTAATAGTAGGTGCCGATCTGATCTTTCACTTGAAGTATGTATGTGAAGTTTCCACCAGGAGGTATTGGGCATGTCGTGCCGTATACACCATCCTCAAATGAGTTCCTCCTTTGCTGTATACCGTTCCTGTAATGTAAGATTAAACAGTTGAGATATAAAACCGATCTTATAATCACCCTAAAAGATGAGTGGCCTTACATAAACTTTGTATGCTGTAGTCTCTTGACTCAGTAAGCATGTCTATAACTAACAGTTCAATATATGCAGCATATTGTTCTAAAATTTATGGCAATTATTTTTGAAGGAAATAATTATTGAAAAAGAAAAAAGAAGTTACATTGCGTGCTATAATATATATAATATAGCAGCTTATTAGAATAGTTGGACCACTACCTTTATTTTTATTTCTTTTTAGTATATTGGAGCACTATTTTTTACCAAATTAAAAGTTAGATGAACTCCATTTATAGTCTTAAATTTAGGAGTAAAAAAAAAGGTAAATAAATCAATAAGAAAAAAAATATTTTATTTAACTCGTGTATGGTGGTATATGATATGAGCCACAAGCCCACAAGGCCTATGGACTGACTATTTAAAAGAATACAGCCTGTAAGATACAGTATATGGTTGACCAGATAAGGTACACATCACGTGAAACCCCATCATGATTCAATATTACGAGTGCACATGTTGAAATAACAATAGTTGTGACTCCCAAATATTAAAATTGTATTGCCTGGACAATATATATATGTGTGTGTGTGTGTGTTTTGAGAGATTCAGCTTTAAAAAGGCCATTTAAGTAAATACTAATTCTTTAAAATGCTCTAAATCTAAACCAATATGGTGTTAATAATATTTGTTTGTTCTCACAAAAAGAAAAAAAAAATAATGAAGCCAAAAGTCAGGTCAAATAGGGTCATAATAAAACTCGTAGCATGTCACATGCACTTGTTTTGATTCGCTTTGGATGGTGACAAGTGAAAAAACAAAAACAAAAAAGTGTTGGTAAAAAGTAAAAACTGAGAGAATCAGAAAAGAATCAGGTGTTCTCCACCGACACACTTTATGAATATTTTAATATCCAATAATCATATACTGTTTTCAGATCTAAAAAATAAAAGCGAATTTAATTCATTTAATTCATCAGAGCAGCAGAATTTCTGTGTTCTGTCCCGCCACTTTTTTTCTTTATAAATCGCACTAAAGGACAAGAATTTTTCTCGAATCTATCAACCAATTCCTCGAATCCAAAAGGCAAGCAAACAGAAACAGTGCCAGCTTTCACAAAATCAGAACCGCGTCATTGATCGATTGTACTGTATATTTGTATTCCTCTCTCCCCAAATCCCCATTCACCGCGTGGGAGACACCACACCGCATTGATCTAATGGTAATGCTACTTAACTCCAAATTAATCACTATCGCGGTGATCTATATCCGGATCTAATGGTATTATCCGACTGTATCCGGATCTATATTCAAAAATTAAATACTGATTTTTGATATCTGAATATCCGTGCAGATACGGATACAAATATGATTTTAAATTTTAATTATTTTTATCCAAACAGTAGATATATATCATATAATTTAATATATATTATGAAAAATTTATGTTATTCATCATTATAATTAAATAAATATTATCAATTTTGGCATTTTTAATAAATATCCGATACAATCTGCATCTGTATCTGTATCAGTCTAATATCCGATCCGTACTCGTACCCGGAAAAAAAAATAGATACAAATATAGTTTTACCACTATCCGGACCGTATCCGATCCATTTTCACCCCTATTACACATGGTTCATACTTCATACTCTTTTTTTTTTTTTTGTAACGTTATATTTTCATTTTACACGTACATCAAATTAATTATGTTACCATTTATGATGACGCAATATATATAATTGAAAATGCACTGTTGTTTGATTTCTATCTATGTTTCTTTGTATCATTTTTAGCGGGACCGTGCTTTATTTGGTTATTCCTATTGCCTTACCTTTTACAGCTGCAATCCAATAAAAAAAATTAAATGCTTGAGCGTAGATCACGGGAAGTACTTAAGGACCATCATTCTACTGGATCTTGATCACTATCATAACTAGAATGTTAGTGTAAAACTAATTAAATAAGTTCATCGAAAACATAGATTCAGAAAGGGGAGTGCTATACTGAGGGCAACATTTGAAATTTTGAGAGCAAAGAGAAAATTTTCTCTCCAAATACCAATTTTGTCCTTGTACTCTCTTCCTTATCCATTATAATTAATTATGTCATAAATAATACAAAAGTCAATTAAGGAAAAAAACTAACAAAAAATCTTACTTCAGTTATTTGAGAATAGGAAAGAGCCAACAACAACTAAACATTCAAATAAAATGTCCATTTTTTTGAAGCAATTTAACTGCTTAAAATCTAGAGCACAAAAAAGAAACCAAGCACAACAACAGAGGTGATAATCATTTTAGCACATACAATACAATCCAACAAAGGTGATATTTGCTAAATACCAAAGAGTTAGATCAGGCACTAGAACCAAAACTCCAACTTTTTCAAATTTTTGTTTATCTGTACTGAATGTCTGATAAAATTAAGTAAAACAAACTAGTGAAAAGTAAACCAGTAATCATGTCTGACATGAATCATGGCTAAACATAAAAAAAATTAGCAATTATTTCTAAATAATCAACAATGTAGATGAAATAGTGCTTAGCTTTTGTTTCAAGCATTTCATCAAACACCTTAAGAGCATTCAACTATTGTTAGATATGAATAGTTCATAATTTAAATGCAAGGAATCAACACACTTCAATACTCCTATTTACGAATATTAGAGATTAGAAAAAAAAAATCATATATGAGTAGAATTCAAAAATAAGTTTGGTAGCTTATCACTTTTTGTTTTTGTTCATTGGTATATCTATAATTACTAACTTTATTCATTGATTCAATTCCTCTCTTTTGGAAAAAGAAGATAAAAGAATCAAATAGAAAGATTTTGGAGATTTATAATCACGGAACAAAAGGAAAGATTTTTAATTTTCTAAAGGAAGGAACTTTCCTTTATTAGTGCTATTATTAATCGGTTGAGATAGAGGAAGTGGATCCATTAATCAAGCTATCCATTTAAAGAGCAGGGGTAAAACGGGTATTTAGAAACAAAATATTCTCTCAGCTCTCAAAATCTGAATAGTTGCTCTCAGTATAGCACTCCCCATCCAGAAATTATATAATCTATAACTGCATCACGTGTCAAAAATTAAATAAGAAGTAGCTTTAGCTTTGAAGTGGATCCATAACTCAAAAGTTTACTTCATTCAAGGTACTTTTGAGGATACTTATATGAGAAGATTTGGAAAAAACTTGTAAAAAAGAAAATGCAGGGGTTTGGAACAAAATAAAGAAAAATGTTGGGGGGAGATGGAATGAAATACCAGGAGATAAGGAAAGGTTCATTGAGGCTGTTGTAGACATTGATAATCAGATTGTCGTTAGTTACCGCCTCGATTTGCGGTCCAGGAAACTGCCCATTTATCAAAATACCCTGCATTTTTCACAAATATCAAATAACTCTCTGCTGCATTCACACTTCTAAACAACTGCAATGGATTATGGATGGGTTGATTTGAGATGTAACTACCTGTTGTTTTACGCCGAGGGGCCAGATGTCACCATAGGTGACATTCCAGGTAAAGAAGCGGTACGGATCGTCGGCATTCACCGAAATAGCGAGAAATGTAGCTGCAAAAATGGCGAAGAAAATAGAAGAGAAGAGAATGGAGAGCTTGTTGTCTCTCATTCTCCCTCTTGCTTTATTACGTACGACTGTATCTCGTATCTATTGTTTGTTTTGCTTGATTCCGTAATGTGTTGTTTGTCTCTGTATTTGGTAAAAGAAGAGAAAAAGGGAAAGAAGTAGAAAGAGATCTGATCTATGGGTACATTTGGGGTATTGAAAGAGATGGAGAACAGAGAGGTGATGTGGGCACCGGAGATGTATGTGCTAATGCTCAAGCAACTTGTACTAGCTACATCGCTTGCTTATAAGAGAGATAATTTATATCACCTAAAGTAACACAAATTTTGAATTTCGATCTGAACCGTCAGATCTGTTTTGGTAAGAATATTAAAGGAGTCTCGGGTATTCCTCCTCGGGCCGACTGGCTCGAATTCTGATCGGACGGTCATGATCTACAATCAAAATTGGAGTTACTTGAGAGGATCTGGACTCGGCGAGACTGTGAGAGTGAAGAGTGAGCTGTCACGGGCTGATGGAGGGAAAGTAATTAAAAGGGGATTTTTCTCAGGTCATGTGCTGGGGGATGAATTTAGATCCTCTGTGTCAGAGATTGATAAAGAGAGATGTTTCTGGTTGAAACCATGAGGTTGTTGACTTGTTGTAGTGTTAGGTTATGAGGAACTATGCACAGAGGATCTACAGGATTTGGTCCATTTGGATTCAGCTCTGTTTGACGCGGAGTGAGCCCGGTGGCCCCGGTGTTACTTGTTACAAGTTACAACTTGTGAATTTTTATTTTGTGCGTATCAAATAAAAATTCACTGTAAAATAATATTTTTTATTATTTTTTATAATTTTGGAAGGAAGTAATATCCTGATTCTTTTTTCAGATCATATGGAAGGAAAGTCTATTTATAGCATTCTATAAGAAAAACAATAACGGAAATATAATAATTTTATGTTTCTTTCCATATAATATAAAAGATGAAATCGTCATTCTGCTTTCCTGGAATATTTTTGAAAAATTAAAAATAGAAACATAATCTTAGTATATATGCTGATGGAAATAATTTATTTACAAAAAAAAGAGATGTAAATTCGATTTTCGTTAGAAGTTTTTTACAAAAAAAAACAGTAGATATTAAAATTAACAAAGTCCTGGATCCAATAAAATAAAATAAAATTAAAATTGGTTTCCCACTTGCAAGACAAAGAATAATAACAGTAGTTCAAAAAAAATAGAAATTTAATTGAGGTACAATTGTTTTTTTTTTATAACTCTTGACAGTGGCTGTCAAGTATAATTTTCATTAATTAAAACGTAAAATTACATCTATCGTTCTACATCCAGAGCATCATCCACGAGATACAATTGTTACAGTGCTCTCCAGATACCGAATTCGAAAAATTTAATATTTCGAATTAGGAAAAAACATTTAGAAAATTTAACCATATTTATGTCAACGCGAATTATTGATAACTTGATAAAATTGAACAGCTTTTAGAATTGGAAATATATAATGGGACAGATTTTATAATTGGCCATGCATAATGGAAGGATAGGAGTAGAAACACATGATCTCCAACCTTTCTTTCCTTAGTGGTAAAGTGATCTCCAACCTTTCTTGCTTATTTAAGATTTCTGTTGTTTTTTAGATGTCAATGGAGACTGGATTCTATTTAGGAACTGAATTCTCTGTCTCTTATGGGAAGGGATTTTTCAGTTTCTGAGTCGCTAACACATGGGTCCACAGCAAAACTCAAAACCAACATTTAAATGTTTAAACTTGTTTAGATCCACGTGTCAGGCGTACTGGGAACAGAAAAATCCTGCCCCTGGATGGCATGTGATCTCGTTCCTTCTATTTATACTATATTTTTTTTAATAAGAATAAAGCTCTATTGCGAAGGAGCATATCCATGATACTTGGTTGGATTGAACAAAGATTTGGTTATTATTTGAAATATTATATATTTTTTATATTTTTTCATAAAATAAAATAACAATAGAAGCATATTTGGAGTAAAATTTAACGAGTAGACACAATTTTATAATTTTTCTGAAGCTTAAGTAAACTTTTTAAATATTTTGATAGTTTTGTTTTGGAAATTCGTTATGATTCATTGAACTTTAAAGTGTTTTTTTTTTTTTTTTGAAACCTTCGCAGAGGTTGCGAAGTCGTGAGGGAGAATCGAACTCTCGACCTTTGAATATAACAATCCTAGAACTTTTTTCTAACCAACTGTGCTATCTCCTCTTTCTCAAACTTTAAAGTGTTGGAAGTAATACTTGTGTTATGTTGAGTCTTCTGTGTGAATCAAGGAACATAACATGTTATAAGTTTGAGATACTTCTCCAAAAAAATTATTACAAACAATACTATATTAATTGGGAACTCATAAACCCAACACCTTATTATAATTTATGACAAGGAACACACAAAATAGGATAAAATTAAGATCTAATTTCATTAGTTTGCTGTGGTTGTGCGTATAAATAAAAAAAACGAGGTTGGCTATGTATTCTCGATACTCGATGGTCAATTTTTTTTAGTAAAGGTTGGAAGTTAGACTATCTAATTATTTAATACCTCTGTTATTACAACAACAGATGATTTCTTTCATCCGGATTTTGAAGTTAATTATTACCTCTTACATCAGAGACTAAATATGATCAATTAAAATTGATAAAATAATTTATTGTATATTTTTATTTTTATTAGCTCCTGATCAATGATCGTATAATTCTCGAATTATACCAACTTTGATCAAACTTATCTAAACTACAATAAACATTCAATACTTTTATTTTTTTATTTTTTAATTTGATTGCTACTTTATCTCTCATTATTATAGTTTATTTCTTTTTTATTTTAGTAAAGAATATCTCTCATTATTTTAGATCAAGCTATCCAACTAAATTAATTCTATAAAAAAAATTATATTCATAGTTCGTATTTATAACCTCTTACATAAAGAATATCTTTTTTGTCAGACTAAATACCAATTATATCTATATAATTAGAATTAGAATTGCAAAATACATTTGGCTTTCAATACGTCTCTTTCGGTCTTTCCTATACACAACTCGTATGATGGTTCCCAAACTGATCCAAATCAATTTTTAAAATTTAAATTAATAAAACAAATACAATCCATCCGATCTAAAAGACGACCTCAAACCTGTAAAAACCGACCTGGTAGTGGGGGTGCAAATGGAACAGATAATATCCGACCGTATTCGGATCCGTATTAGAAAATTTAATACGAATATCCGATATCCGATATTCGAAAATTTAATATGGATATGGTTTTAAATTTTAATTATTCGTATCCAAATAGTAGATATATACCATATAGTTTAATATATATTATGAAAATATTTATGTATATATTTATGGATATCAGATATCTGATCCGTATCCGTATCCGAAAAATAAAAACGAATACAGATATAGTTTTATCTCTATCCGATCTGTTTGCATCCCTACTTGGTAGGCTGGTACCCCAAAAAAAAAAAAAAAAAAAAAAAAAAAAAAACTCAGTTGGAATACAGGTGGGTTGTGTCGTATTACCACGGTCGGATTATTAGTGGTGTGTTTTTAATTAGGGCCCATTGAATTGAGCGGATCGGAGGGACCAGAACCACGAACCCAACATGAAATCTGATCCAAATGCGCATCATGTGGGGGCACAACTACAAAAATGGCGCGAATGAATGGGGTCATATCCATTTATTTATAGCATTATCTGCTTGACCTACCTACTATCATATCATGGTACTTCACTGATCCTGATGTTTTTTTTAATTTTATGGTCCGTGGCCCGTGGGAGAGAACATGTTGGTTCAGTAACATGCTAAATATACCAAAAATCCTATATTAATCGAATAATTCAACCAGGGGTATGGACGTGAAACAGTTACGCCCTGACGAAATATAGTTTCGTCAAGATATGCATGGCATGACAAGTATGTCACTCAAGCACCGTTATCATTTAAAAAAAAAACATACAATTTAACTTCTCTGCTATACGTGATCGCACGAGTCACACATGCATGCATGATGATCATCATGATCGTTACTTCTAGATCGAATTGTGAATTTTGAATAAATTGATTTAAATCGCAAAAAAATAGTTAAAATGTGACCACTCATATGGTCATGCTTTCACTAACATGACTTAACGATTTTTTTAAATTTGATCACAACGCGAACGTAACCAAGTCACACTATAACACAACATGGCACACATAGCAGGGTAACGATACATTTAGGGGTGCAAACAGATTGGATATTATACATTCGGATTCGGACTCAAAACTGAATTTTTGCAGATTCAAGATGCGGTGGTGTAATTGGTGATGTATTGCTGTTGGTATTGGGTGGCGATGTCGGAGGATGTGGTAGCAGCGCTGGATCTGCTGGGTTAGGGACTTAGGGTTAGCGAGAGTGAGTGAAGTCGGGGCTATGAATTTGTGAGTATGAGAGAGTACGTAATAGAGTATAGACGGAAAATGAACTTTGGATCTGCTGAGTTGGGGTCACCGGGTGCCTGAGTCTGAGTGTAACAAAGTTGGATTTGGATTTGATCCGGTTGATATTGGATGTTGCCTGATTTCATGTAACTCAATTCTTAGTGAGCGAGTTATGAGCGGGTTGAAGTATACTCATACTTTGTTTATTAAGTTAACGAGTGAGTTGCTAATGAGTGATAAAAAATATTTTATAATAATGGCTCCTCATTTATAAGTATTCTTTTTATTGTTGATTATAATTGTTTAAAATTCTGTCGCCGCTCTTGGTTGGGAGTAGAGGAATATGTCAATAGAACTGAGTTGAGAATTTGAGATCCAATTCCACAAATGAAATTTTCGACGTAGATTCAATTCGTACATTTGCTTAGATCCGCGCCTAATGTGTCGGTTTTTGTGCTTCATTGATGTTTATCTGTTTTCTTAAGCTAATTAATGAATTTGTAATTCATATTGGTCCTTTTCTTTTTGGTTTATTTTCTGCCTACGAAAGTCCCTGCATGCCTTAATTAATTTCTTCTTTTTGACGAGCTTCTGTTGATTTCTTCGATTTCTTCTCTCTTTCTTGAAGGAAATTGTTAGGATTCTTCAAATATATACTTCTACTAGAATAGTTGATTATAGTTGGGGATTTAAAATTGTCTGATTTTGTACACATTAAATTTTGAACTAACAAGGTTAATTACCGAGACATAAATCTTAAATACAAACTTTATAAATCTAATCCTTTTGGGCCTAAGAAGGCCCATTTATGATATGTCTATTGGGCATCTATGCACAATTAATGGTTCTTAACTTCTTATTAAAGAGGCATGCTAACAATTATAGAAAAAGAAAAAAAAAAAAGTCATCTTTAACTCACAATAATGTGCCCTACACAAAATTAAGTACCAATTCTTTATAATTTAAGCAGATAATTGTGAGCTCTATACAAACTTAAATTTGCGCATAGTTTACACTTCTGGGCATGTTACGCTCTGAAATAGGGAATAGCTTGGGTCTGATGGCCATCAGACCTAAAGTGGTTCCAATGGGTCACTCACCATCAGATCTGCTTTAGAATTCATACGCACAGATTTTAAAGTAGACACGAAATTACGGACACGAATCCTAAAGCAGATACAATGGTGAGCGAACCCGTTGGAACCACTTTGGATCCGATGGCCATCGGGCCCAAGCTGCTCTCTCTGAAATAGTGGATTCTCATTAATTGGATAATAACTATACAGGCCTGTGCATTTAGAGAGTTATGTATTTGATTGATTGCGCTGGTATGGTTCAATTTTGGTCCAAAATTTGGAATTGGCCCGGCCCACTTATTATTAGCAAACACTGGAAATTGCCTAAATTAACTATGAAGCAACGAATGAACTGCTCCAGTGCTCCCGCGTTCGCTGCTCTGCTTTCGTACCGGTTTGGTTCAAAGAATCCTTTATTGGCGCCTATATATATATATATATATACACTAGTATCTTGCCCGTGCGATGCAACGGGACATATTATAAGATCTTTAGGCACTTGAAAAGATCTGTTTATTAACATTTACACATAAATAATTTTTTTAATGAAAATAAAAAATACAAAAAAGGAGATTCAAATGATAAAGAAAAGTAAAAGAAACAACAATAAATAATAATTTGATCAAATATAATATGGAAAAAAAATCTTCAAGTATCATTGGTAATGTGATCCTCTTCGATGTAGTCCAAGATTTCTGAAAAAAAACAAAAAAAAAAATGAGACGTAGATTGTAATTGCTCCAATTGAAAAACTTTATATAATCAAATTAGAGATGTTAAATTAATATGGTTCATACCTTATTCCTCGCTCAAGACCTCCCGGTAAACTATATTTTTTGTATACACTCCGGGAGCATCAATTTCCTCCTTCCGTTTCAACATGACTTTTGTTGTATGTCGTGACGTACCTCTTGACAATGCAACATATAACTGGCCGTGCGAAAAAACATGCTCAGGTAAATAGATGCCAACGTTAGGAATTGTTTGTCCCTGTGCCTTATTGATTGTCATGGCAAAACTTAGGCGAATAGGGAATTGCTTTCGTGTAAACTTGAAAGGGAACATCTCATCATCAGATGGACACATCGGAATTCTCGGTAGAAAAATTCTTTTCCCAGCATGTTCTCCAACAGCAATCTCCGCATCTATTGCATTATTTTGAAAATTCCGGCATATAAGCCTTGTACCATTACATAGGCCATTTGATGGATCAAGGTTCCGTAATAAAATGATCGGACAACCCAACTTCAGTTTGAGAAGATGTGGAGGCAGACCACTTGGAGTCAAGGAGTTCAAAAATTCCGTCGGATAGTGATTTGCTGTATCATCTATTGCTTTGTCGAAACTATAGTAGATCATCTCATCACCTGAAAATATGTCAATCATTTGTTGATTCAATTCATCAACATACTCGTTTCTTGTAGATAGTATGGCCCTAGAAATGATATACTCCGAAGAACCACCGTTGAGATGGAGAGAGGGAAAAATAGATTCTATTAATCGTTGTTTAGAATCATCTTCTGTAGTGTATGGAATTACCAATTCTTCAGGAATACGAATAAAGTCCCCCTCCAATGATTCTTCTGTTCCATCACCAACTCTGAGCAAATATTCAGAAAAATATGGATCTAACAAAGCTCTCATATTTCGGGTTAATAATATTTTTTTTATTGATGGCCAAAGAAGAGACATCCGCAGAGTGGAATCAACAATTTGTGCTCTAGTACCACGCCGAACAACTGGGAGCACCTAATAATTATTTAAATTATGTGTATGAGATTTTTTTAAAGCAATTGATTTGAACAATATATAAAATAATATAAAATAACTAATTAATTACCTGTCTGAAATCACCTCCGAAAAGCATGATCTTCCCACCGAAGGGTAAATTTTCTTCGATTATATCTTGCATTGTTCTATCAAGTGCTTCAATTGCTTGTCGCTTTGCCATTGATGCTTCATCCCATATGATCAAAGTAGCCATCCGCAATAATTGTGCAATTCCACTTTGCTTCTTGATATTGCAAACAGAGTTATTCTCAATTTTCAAGGGAATTTTAAACCTAGAATGTGCAGTTCTTCCCCCTGGCATGTTATTTGCTGCAGATCCTGATGAAGTAGTCGCAAGTGCGATAAGATTCATGGAACGCACTTTAGCTAGTAATGCTTTGTATAGATATGTTTTGCCTGTCAAATACATGGAAAACACTTTAGTTCAATAGATAATGTATTATAAAAAGTATTGATTTTCTTTTCCTATTAACAGATAAGGGATGTATCAGCCTTATAAACCTCACATGTAGTTAGGTTATATCCTTGACAAATATACATAATCTATGCCTATAATCTATAACCCCCGTTAAATGTCAAGATTAATTGCGTTGTTTAGGAATTAATTAATGATATTTCTCTACAGTAGTACCAATTTCTTTCATAACCAAACCGAGCTTCTTTAACTTTTAAGATAATATATTATGAATGTAGTTTGAACGGTTTGGTTGCAAGAAATGATTGCTTAAATTATTGTTGCTATACATTTTAAATTTGAAAAATGAAACATTCCCTAAAAAATTTGACCAGATGTTTAAATATGGAAATATAATAAAAAATCAGTGATATTTAATATAAAAAAGTGCATCCTAGAAAAAATATGGCATCCAGAAAGAATTTAAGGACAAATTTGTCCATACAAGTAAAAAAAAAAATCTGATGTTTTTGTGTTAATAGAAAAAATTATTATGTCAATATTATGAATATTCAAAGTCAGAATATTAACAAATTTCTTGTTTGACAACTAAGAGCTTTTTGGGATCCCCAATCTTAAAATATTTGAGGTCTTCACAGATAATTGGAATTTTTTTTATATATTTTAGGTTTGTATCATAATAAAGAGATAAAATACTTGAAGATAAAGAGATAAAATATTACCTGTTCCGCCCGGTCCATCAATAAAGAAAACTCCACTCTTCTTATCCATAACACATTGCATAATCTCATTAAATGCGGCCAATTGTTCTGGATTTAGAGAGTCAAACAAGTGCAAATGTTCTTCATCAACTGTTATTGCCATCTCATCAGCCACCTCACGAAATTCGTTGACATTTAAATCACCTAGTTGACTAATTTACATTTCTGCCCATTGATTGTAAGAAATCATTAATGCTCTTCAAAACCATCTGTTGTACCAGTTCTAAAGAATTATACTCCCTTCGATAGTCCTCAGAAATTTGGTCAAAATGCTCATTCCACAAGGCTCGAACATTCCCCGGCTCACAATAGACCAAGATGGTTGCAAACAATCTCCTGAGAGCAGATGGAAATTGAAAAATAGCGGCTTCTGACAGACAGTTCGATATACTATTATCTTCCTCTATGAGACCTCTAGCTTGAGCGGATGCTTGAAAGCTATTGTGTAGAACTCCATTAAATTTCAAAAGATCTACAAATGAAGTCGGACCTCTGACATGATTAAGAAGTATACGTAAATAGTACCGATCACCATCTGACGGGTTAGCACTGACAACTCTACCCACTTCTCCTCCCCGTTGCCGTCTGTTCCATTTTTTTCTGGTTGAGTTCCATGTAAAGTGCTCTGGAAATTCTCTGTAAAGAAAACTCCTTGCTTCTAGATTTGTCTTATTTGTCTCAAAAAATTCGGTAAGCATTTTTTTTTTTTGCACTTTCATCATTAGTAAGATCGTATAAGTTTTGGTTCTCTGTAAAATGCATGGTTTGTTCATTTGGAAGATGTAACCACAGTGAACGGACTGATGGATTTATCTCACTAAGTGCAAAACCAAATATCCTCCACATTGCCTCAGGTGCTGACACCCAACGTGCATCTTGAAACATTTTGATCTCATTAACCTGGTTCTCCATAGTTCCCGGTTCAACAGCCACAGCTGCACGATCATGTCCCTTATAAATGTACTTGAAAAGATATTTAACAGCTTGAATGCTTGAGCAAACTTCAACATTGATATGACAATTATAGTGCATAAGCAGATGTGGGCTATAAGGAACCACCCATCTATTATCCAAGTACGAACCACGAACTTGAACTGTAATCCTTGTAGCTCCAGTTAGATTAACAACTACCATGTTGGCTCCACCAATGTTGCATGAAGCTATATTTTTATTTCTAAATTGCTCTAGAATACTTGAGGCCAAATAACGAACAATTATTAGCTAGTATATAATATGAAATTAAAATAGAATGCTGATCTCTTAATACTAATTGCAATTCAACAGATGCAATACCACTTTACCTAACACAATTGCCTATATTTTTTGTACCCATAATGCCCTAATGCCCTTCACTGATTAGATGGTTCAAATCATCTTCAATTTTTTTATATCTACTAAATATAATATGCTGGGCAATTCTCAAAATTTATTGAGGTTAAGATGTAGATTATTGATGAAAGGAACTTCTACGGTTTGCTTTATAAATCATATGTGTTGTAGCAGTTAAATCTAAAATTTATATCCTTGATCCAATTGCTTCTTTTCCACTCAAACAACAAAAAATTAACATTACCTAACTTTTAGACATGGTAGTAAAATTAGGGAATCAAGTTTTATATGATACCTTGTCTTGAAATCTTGAACTCCATGGATTGGTGGATTGAAAAATACTCTACTACTGTCGGAGCTGTAAAGAAATAGATAATCTAACAAAATAGAATAACTAATCATTACCAACAAACATACCATTTGAAAGAAATTTTGTAATTAAAGAATACTATTAGAGGTACCTTGAAAACAATTAACAAGAAGGGCAGTTGTTACTATAATTGTGTCATTATTTGAGGCAGCTTGCCAATCAAGAGTAGCATGAGTATTGGAAACAATCATCTTGACATGCTGCAGACTAAAAATAATAAACAAACTTAAAATCACATATATATATGTGCATAAAAAACTAATCAGAAAAAAAATAATAGAATCCAGCAGGTACAAAATACTTACGTCTTATCAATAAGAAGGACATCTCTTTTAGGAATTTGCTTATCATCAGATTCCTTGTAGTAGATAGGACCAACTTCTCTGACCATGGCCATCACATCTACATACAAATAATAACATAATTGCAACAGAAACCATGTACTAAATCGTTAACTAAGAAAATAATAATTTAGAAATAATGGGAAGAAACTCATGAACCTACCAATTAGAAGATCCTTATTGCCTTCAAAAGCATGAAATTTGTCAAACGTTCGAATTTTAAATGAAAACATGGGAATATTATTGTCCTCATCTTGCTCTTCTATCTCAGTCTCTTTGGTGAACAAGCATTCAATATCAGAATCTACCAATTTGTATTGCGTCGGAGCACTCTTTATATCAACAGCTGTGAAAGAATAGATCTTTCCTTCCTCAACTGTAGCTTGAAGTCGATCGACTTCACCATCATACATGGAAGCCTCCAATTTTGTTCCCTATACAAACAAACACTTAAATCTATCTTCTAAAAAGTATAAGGAAGAATAAAAGGAATTTAAATAAATGAAATGTTACCTCAGCATCAATGAGCAATAGCTTCATTCTTTTCTTTGACGGATAGTGTTGAACATTAAACTTTTGCTCAACTCGTGCACACAAATTTCATTTGCAGTATCCATAGGGATGAAGAACAGTAAATGGAGGAAAGGGTTTCTTCCTCTTAAATTCCTTTTCTCCACTCGGTTCATCTTGTCCTACAGTGAAATTCGACCGATGGCTCCACAATATTGGATTGTGTAACCCTATCGGTGGCATCTTCATTCACTTGAGATTCCAAATCAACATTCATGACACCTTTGGTTGTCATGTAGAAGTACCTATAACATTGAGGTTAATTATTAATAATTGTATTACACACAGAAATTAATTTATGTTGAATAGTTATCGGAGTAGAAGACAAAGGAATCCAAAATCTTCCTTAAGACAAAGGAAATTAATTGAATTGTTGAAATGCCCCAACAATGCCAGTAAAGAATTAATTGAAGACAAGGAGTAAAAAATTGTCATTATTCTGTTGAATTGTTGCAAAGCTTACAGAATACGTATATAAGAATAAAATAATAAAAATATTGGCAAATAATGGAAATAACGGAGTAATTGTACTATACTATAATTTTTCTGTTATAGACCAGTACAAGTACAAGTACAAGTACAAGTAAAAAAAAAAAATTGCAAAGATGATTGTTTCCGATACTCAAGCGTACCTAATGTCGTAAAGGTGGTATAAAAAATAAGAGTACCTAATAAACCCACAGATGGTGTTTAATTAATGTCCCTAATGTCGTAAAGGTGGTGTAAAAATTGCAAAGATAAAAAAAAAATTGCAAAGATGATTGTTTCCGATACTATAAAAATGTCCCAGAGCGGAGACGGGAGAAATATTTGGATAATCAAGCGTACCTAATAAACCCACAGCCCCACTAATTGATTGATCCAATAATGAAATAATTGATAGGGAAAATTGAAATAACGGGAAAAAAATAAGAGGCGCAAGTAGGAATCATACCACCGTCTTGAAGAAGAAGAAGAAATTGAGGGGTCGCACAGGAAGAGTAGAAGAAGAAATTGAAGAGTCTTGTAGCGTCTCTTCTAAAACATCGGATCAGTTATACGATAAAAATGTCCGACATTTCGACAGAGAAACTTCCGATCAGTATATATTAAACATACGTGTGGCCTTTTGTGTGCCGAGTACAATTTTAACTAAATTTTGACTTCTACACATAAAACATATACATTTAATAAAAAACAGTCAGATTATTTAATTGGAGGGGTCAGATTCAATCCGAATTTAGATGAATCAATCACAACCGTTGCAGGATTGGAACTCCAAGGTGCTTAATATAGAGTAGAGATAGAGATATATACTTACTGCCTCTGCCTGCTGTTTGAATACACTTAATTTCAAGTTCATTACCCTTCTCTTCTCTTCTCAGCTGGCAAAAGAGAAATGATGATAATTATCACAGCATATATTAATCGGACTGACCAAGTTGATCGAGTTTCGTCTCCTCTCATCATCTCCTGTAGGTTGTAGCACGAGAGAGATATATACGAGAACTCGGCTGGCCTGTTCGATTGATATGTGCTGTCATACTACTCTCTCTTTCTGAAAAGGAAACAAGTATAAGGCATATGTGGATGAGTAAGCTATATATTCTTTACGGTTGAGTTTTAATTATTCCTTTTCTTTTTTTTTTCCTTTTCTCCTGTTCATTTTGAGAAAAAAAAATATGATTAGCATGTATATATAGCATGTTGGCAACCAGCAGTCATACGTAATTAATGAGGAACTTAATTGTACGTACACAGAAAAGGAATCCACCTATATATATAACCTAAGCTTATTACCCTTTCTTCTCAATATATATATAACCTAACCTAAGCTTATAAACACTCAAATGGATCACAAGTTCACAACCCAATGTTCAATTAATGGAAAACCGGACGGTTGAAATATTCACCGAATCCAAAAATAAATTAATCAGAGCAAGAGGGTCCCCGACCCCGTCCCCGTCCCCGGATCCAAGTACTTTATGGGCCTATACCCTGTTCAATTAATGGGCCGGATCGTACATTAATCACTCATCCATTCTCTTCCAAAAACCCAAAAGCTATAGTATTAGCCCATTTAGCCCCCGTACCACTGAATCTTTTGTCGCTGACAGGTGGGCACCCACTTCTCAGACCCCAAAGAATTGACATCCTCTGCGGAGTTTTTACGGAGCTGTGCAGTGATTTTAATCTTATCCGTTCATTTTGATCGGACAGACCAAATAAGATTTTAGCACGATTCTTAAAGCAAAATTAATACTGCCCCTCCATCATCCGAGCACTCACAGCCTGTGAGTAAATCTGGGCCGTCCGATCAGCTCCGCAAGACCGCAAGAATACTGGTCCCAAACCCCAAACCCCTACCTCACTCTATCCCTTATTCCCTTGCTATCTCCGACGAGGAAGAAATTAACCATGACCGGGTTAACGCTCGCTTCACCTCACCATTCCACCTCTCTTCTTCAATCTTTCTCACAACACAACAAGAGTTTCTTCTTTAAATCTCACACCACCTCTTTTCCATACCTCCCTGGTAAGAAATACACCTTCTCTTTTCCAATTTTCAGTGTGTATAAATAAATTCATCTTATAACTTACTTTGTTGCTATATATTATCTTCTATAGGGAATAAGATTGCGCCAAAGAAATGGTTTGTTTTTTCAAGTAAGGAGCAAATAGTTGAGGAGATGGAGCGAGTTAGAAAGTATGTTAATTTATTGTTTTTTTAATTCCTTCCATTATCATTTTTTTCATACAACATTTTATTAGTGTGCTTGCTTTATGAGTTTTTTGTTTTTTGTTTATTATTTAAGGTTGAGGGAGGCACAAAATAGAGTGAAAATAAAAAAGCGGGTCCCATTAAGGCCTGGGAGGATCTCTGCGCCGCTTCTGGTGCCAGATCATATTTCCAGGCCATCTTATGTGGGGTCCACTCAGCTTCCGGAACTTTCTACCGACTGCCAGGCTCATGATTCCGAGGGCATTTCTGGAATGAGAGCTGCTTGCCAGCTGGCGGCCCGTGCACTCGAGTTGGCCGGGACATTTGTCAGGGTTAGTGCATGCCACTTCCTTTTGCTCTTGTCATATTAGCATCGTACTTAACTGATATGGTACCGAATTTGGCTATTGTGTTGCTAAGTTTCAATTTTAGCTCTCGACTGTTGAACTATATCTCAGTTAAGTGTATTCTAGCTATCCATTATGCAATTTGGCCTCTTTTTTATGTTTTAATTGTCCTCATTACCCAAGTTAGCTGCGGGTGTCTCTTTTTTGTTCAGTAAGCCACAATTGAGTTTCTGTTGTCCCGAATTTAGCCCAAACTAGCCAAAACTATACCCCCTCCTTTGATTGTTAATTTTTTTTTTCTTTGCAAAGAAAGGCATTAAATGCCCGTTTCATTGATCGTTGTTCAATTTTAGAAGTCCTAAAAAATAACACGGACCAAAAAAGTGGGAAATTCTTGTAGAACTGTGCAAATTGAACACTGGCATGGATTTTACACCTGTGAACTGATGAAAATATGTGTACTTTGTATACTGTAAAAGTTCTTGCTTGTTCTATCTCATAAGAAGCTATGGTTGCATTTTCTTATAAAATCTGATCCTGTATCAGCCATCAGTTACAACAAACGAAATAGATAAGGCAGTGCATAGTATGATTATCGAGGCGGGTGGATACCCATCTCAACTCGGGTTCTGTGGGTTTCCCAAGAGTGTGTGCACATCAGTAAATGAGTGTGTTTGCAACGGCATTCCTGATTCCCGTCAATTACAGGTTTTGTAAAATGAAACTTAATCTGTTTTTTTCTTCTTCTGGTGTTTTGCCATGATAAATTTTGTGTTTAATTATAGACATTTGCAAATATCCAATGGATTAAAACAAACAAAAAAGATAGTAATATATGACTAAATTGCCCATTTTGTTTTCATCTCGACCTAAATTAACCAGAACAAAGAAGAATGGAAGCCTAACTACAGTTTTTTTTTTTACCTTTATTATTAGTTACTACAAAAGAGCAACAATTTTAGGATTAGATGCAATGCTATGTGCATGTCGTGAATTTTAAGGACACCCCCTTCCCCCCTCCCCAAAAAAACAAACACAGCATGTAGAAAAGAAAGTAAATTCTGTGAAACCAATTTGTGTAAGAGGTGCTAATTAGTAATACTGATTCCAATTTTTCTTGTTACAGAGGGGAGATATCGTAACCATTGATGTGGCAGTTTTCTTAAATGTATTGTTTCTTTTTTATTTCAGCATTCTTTTTTTTTTTCTAGCAATTTGACAAAACTAGTAGTTTGTGGAGAGGTACTGAGTTTACATTTAAGAGGTTGTGTTCCAGCCTCGATGATAAGTTCCTCCAAGAAATGACATCAATGTTTCATTTTTTTTAGCTTAGATCTTAAAGCCTCTTGCATTTAGCCCACAAGCTAAATAAAAGTTATCTCGTGTATCTAACAGGGTTATCATGGATCTGCATCAAAAACTTTTCTTTGTGGACAGGTGCCGGAGCTTGTACAACGTCTTGTACAGGTTTGATATCTCTCTCTCTCTCTCTCTCTCTCTCACACACACACACACACACACACAGAGGTCATTGCTTGATTCATGAAAGTTTGCATTACTTATTTGCATTTGTAGTTGTGTGAGGCCATAGTACTATGCATAGCACACACCAGTCTGTACTATGGCTCTGTATCTCCTTTTTAAAAGTTCAAACGGTCGATGGGAACCGCTCAGTATATGAAAATGTAGTTAGTGACTAAATTTACATTTTTTAGAAATTTTTTACTATTCTTTTAGATAGATAAAAAATCACTACTTGCAAATGGTCCAGAATCTAAAGATTCTGAAAAATGTAAAATCTGGTCTTCAGGCACATCTTAATGCAGAGATCATGTTGAGCGGTTCGGATCAACTATTTGGACTTTGAAAACATAAATATGGAACCATAGTAAGGACCGATATGCGCTATGCATAGTACCGTAGCCTCCTTCATTGTAGTTTGCATTTAAAAGATAGTTCAAAGTTGTAAGCATGTTTGTTTTTCTACTCATGTCAATCTGGAATCAGGTAACTGAGGTTTGCTTAGAGAGGGGCATAGCTGTGTGCAAAGATGGAGCGTTGTATAAAAAGATTGGCAAGAGAATAAGGTTTCTTTTATGTCAAATTATTAATCGAGGTCTCTCTCAAGATTTACTTAATCTCATACTTATCAGTTTATTATCTTCTATTTAGTGAGCATGTGGAAAATTACGACTTTAGTCTGGTTGAGCGTTTTGTGGGCCATGGGATTGGGCCCATTTTGCACTCTGAGCCACTTATTTTGCATCACCGTGAGTTAAATTTTCTATTTCTTTCCTACCAAACTACCATTATATGCATTATTTTGGATGATATTTAATCTACTGTAATTAATTTCTTTGTTTGTAGGTAACGACAAGCCTGGACGTATGGTTGAAGGCCAGACTTTCACTATTGGTATACCCTTAATTTTCTGGCAAAACAATAAATATTTCATTTCATTTTATGTAATTAAGAGTGAGGCTATGGTACTATGCATAGCGCGAATTGGTCTGTACTATGGATCAATATCTCCTTTTCAAAGTCCAAATAGTCAATCTGAACTGTTCAACATGATCTCCATATGAAAATGAAAATGTACTTGTAGATAAAAAATTTACATCTTTTACAATTTTAGTATTTTTCTACCTATCTAAAAGAATAAAAAATTCAAAAAAATATAAAATATAGTATGCAAGTACATTTTTATATGGAGATCATGTTTACAGTTAAGATTGACTATTTGAAACTTTAAAAGCAAAGATATTGATCCATAGAACGGATGGACCAATCTGCGCTATGCATAGTACCATAGCCTCACTCTGTGTTAATATGTAGTTTTGAACTGATGTATGATAAAAACTTTATTAATCAGAAGCCAAAATAATAATGTCATTAAATACTATATTTCTTTGTTTCTTTCTTTCGAAGGTCCGACTCTGGCAATGGCGAGTAGCGAGTGTGTTACGTGGGATGATGGCTGGACAACTGTCACATCCGACGGCAGTCGTGCTGCCAAATTTGAACATACTGTATTGATCACAAAAACTGGCGTTGAGGTTTTGACAAAGCTCTAATTTTTTTCTTATTTGTCTCTGTAAGTTATTTGATGATGTGCATGGTTTCAATTTTGAGAATTAGGCATAATAACAGTGAAAGAGAAAATGTGTTCCTGGATATCTCCAGTGTTTTTTTGCAACTGGAGGCAAACGCATTAAATTATAAAACAACGTTAGATGAACAACATGATATGCAAATCTAGACAAGCTTAGTTTTTACATGTACCTCTTTGAAAAGTTGTATTTTATAATAATATATCTCCCACTTGTCAAAATCAGCAAGAAAAATAAGCATCTCAAATTTTTCAACCCATATTTTCTTAACTAACATAATTTTTTTTTTGTCGTATTAAGCCTCACTAGTCACTAATCCACATGATTTCCATTGGGTAATGTTCCCATAATTTTCTTCCTCTCCAGTTCACAATTAAAACCCTTCAATAAGATTTTATATTCTGGAATGACGATTGTTGATCAGCCATGAAAGTAAACAAAAATTAAATATTATTCATTTCTTCTTTATTAAACATATTCCAAGAATATAAACCGCTGTTTTGGGTGTTTTATATAAAGTAATTAGAAAATTGAAATAGAGGAGCTTGATAAATAAGTGTTACGTAATTTTATTTTACGAAGGTGGCTAATCATATTTTTTTATATATGAAAAAAAAAACTTTTAAAGGACAAACTTAAAAAAATTCAAATTACTTGTGCCCCATAGTATATTTACACAGTGCCCTTTAGAAACCTGAGGTGTAAAAAATATTAAAAATATTAGAGTAAAACTAAGGTGCTCTTAAGTTCACCAAGTTTCTTTGTGAACTTAACTGTAAAATCTATCGGATTGATTTCAAATGACAAATCTAAACCGTTGAAATCTTTATATCTTACGAGTGATGCGTTTATATGCAAAAAATTTAAAATTTGAATTAATTATGTATAGAGTCGAGTGGTAAAAAATTGTTCAAAAAATGAATGCATTAAAATTAATTTATAAACCTTCTACTTTTGACCGCTTGACTTAATACTAAATTAATTTGAAAGTTTAAATTTTTTGCATGCAGATGCATCACTCGTAAGGTAGAAGAGCTTCAACGGTTCGGTTCGTCATTTGAAATCAATCCAATAGATTTTGGAGTTGAGTTCACAAATAGACTTGGTGAACTTAAGAGCACCCCTAGTTCTACTCAAAATATTATATTATTAGATACAGGATATACATTCATCACATGATAGTTTCCATTTTTGCACTTCCAAGTGTCATGTACAATGTATGGGATCCTCCATTCTATTTGAACTGGAGACGAGCAGAAACAAACAAACTGTCCTTTCCAAAAGCAAACAACACAATTCTACCACCATCTTCAATTCTGCACGCGCTAGCAAAAGAGACACTTCTCCCTTCTCCTTCTCCCTCCCACTCCCAACTCACACTCTCTCTCGCCAAAAAAGGGGGAAACCTTGGCCATGGGCACAGTCACGGGCATCACCATCAGCACTTATTCCCCACTATTCCTTCTCTTATTCTACCTATTCTTCTTATCCCTTTATCCCGTCCTCTCCCTTTCCGGTAAGCTTGTATTCTCTCTTTCCCTCAATTCTTCTTCTTATCCCTTTACACCTCCAATTTAACTCAATTGCAATTGCGCTCTTTCACAGCTCAAACTGAAGCCCCATTTATCGGTGTAACAATCGGCACCTCCGTCTCCAACCTCCTCTCGCCAACCGACCTCGTCTCCTTCCTCAAGTCCCAACAAATCACACACGTCCGCCTCTATGATGCCGACACATCCCTCCTCTCTGCTCTGGCAAACACCGGCATAAAGGTGCTTGTCGGTGTGCCGAACAATGAGTTAATTGCTCTCGGTTCGTCTCCTGACACTGCCTCGGCCTGGGTCATGCGCCGCCTTGTACCTTTTATTCCTAAAACCGAGATTTCTGGAATTGCAGTGGGTGATGAGGTGCCAAATTCTCTCCCCTCGGCATTGCCTGTGCTTCTACCGGCTTTGCAATCTTTGCGCAATGCGGTTTTGTCATATAATTTGTCGATTCCTGTGTCGACACCTCTCCCGTTCTCTCTTATCCAAGACCCTTTTCCACCTTCCCAATCATTTTTCAATAATTCATTAACCCAATCTTTTATTGTTCCTCTATTGGGCTATTTATTGAACACCTCTTCACCTCTGATGGTGAATTTGTATCCTTACTACTCCTTTATGCAGAGCAAAGGTGTCGTTCCCTTAGACAATGCTCTGTTCAAACCTCTACCACCGTCTCTAGAAATGGTTGATACAAACACTTTGTTACACTACACAAATGTCTATGATGCAATGGTGGATGCCGTGCACTTTTCAATGAAGAATTTGAATTTTACCGGAATACCGGTACTTGTGACTGAAACAGGATGGCCTTCATATGGTGATCATAGCGTAGAGCCGTATGCGACAAAAGACAATGCGGATACGTACAATTCTAACCTGATCAAGCACGTACTGGAACATACCGGTACACCTTCACACCCGGAATTCACTTCTAGTGTGTATGTGTACGAGTTGTTTAATGAGGATTTGAACCCAGGACCTGTTTCAGAGGGCAATTGGGGGCTTTTCTATGGCAACGGTACACCAGTTTATCTGTTGCATGTTTCGGGTACCGGAGGGTTCTTGGCAAATGATACAACTAATCGGACATTTTGTGTGGCGTCTGATGATGCCGATATCAAGGCAGTACAGGTAATATATAATGAATTAATAAAAGTCAACTTTTTCAACAGGTAATGCCATTAAACCCGAGCCACTAAGGTCAGGGTCGGTCCTGCCTAGAATTTGATCAGGTGTAGGCAAAAAATTGGGGTCTACCAGTAACTTTACCGAGATTCCGTACCCAATGAAAGTTACAAAATATATTCTGATTGTTTCTTTGAAGGAAGTTTTGCAATAAATGATACAAATTTAACATACTGTTAAAAGAAGTATCCTCTTAGTTCCATATTATCATGTGGACAGACTAAATAGTAATATTAGTGAAATTGTCAGTGCAGTGAAATTTGAACTAAAGCCCGTTTCTACAATAAAATTGTTTCAACTGAGTGTTTAATCTAATACAATAGAGATACTAACTCATGGTTACCCCTTTGAAAAGGCGGCACTTGATTGGGCGTGTGGGCCCGGCCGAGCAAACTGCTCAGAAATACAGCCTGGCGAGAGCTGTTACGAACCGAATGATGTGAGGAGCCATGCTTCTTATGCATTCAATAACTATTACCAGATGCAAGGTAGAGGGTCGGGTTCGTGCTATTTTCAAGGCGCCGGCATGGTTACAACTAGTGATCCAAGTTAGTTTTTCTTTATCTTCTTATTAATTTTCAGTGATTTTCTATTTCTTGGATGCTTTTTTTTTTTTTTTTTTTAATATTAGGTTATTTAGTTTGGGTGTATGAATTGTCAATAATTAAATATAAATGAATGCTTTCAATAGAAACATAGCGATATGTTACCTAACAAGTAATATCTGATATCTATAGTTCACTGTCCAACAGAATTTTGTAATTTCTTTTATTTTGGAATAACCATTAAATTAGGTGTTTGGGGGGCTACATGTCTAAAAATGCACAATTTAATGTGGTTTAACATAAGCATAATTTTGTTTTATACCACATGTGGCAAATTGGCCATTTGTTATGTGAAAAAAAATAGTGTTAGCTAGAATTTAATGTTGTACCATCTGATGGATCACAAACAAACAAGTGCAAAATAATAATACTTCATCTGCACTTTGCACAGTTGCACTCACAACTCACAAAGGGTAGTTGCCTAGTTGGTATGGACCTGAAATTCAAAATTCGGATTTGGTTTTTGGTATAGAGCCAGGTATGGCAAGGGAAATGGGTGTAAGATTTTATGATATATTAATACATGATTATATAAATTAATTTGATAGAGATTCCCTCTCTATGTTTCTCTCCTGATAAAATTTTTGAGATAAGAGTTACATTTTTTTTTCTAGTTTGATGTAGCGGGTTGTTGACATTTAGTCGGTTGGTATAAATGACTCGTTACACAAAGTGTTTAATAAAAGTAACAACAAAGTATCTGACCAGGGATGGATGGGACCTGGCCACACGTTGGGCCGTTCTTACTGGAGACTGGAGAGAACGCTTAGCTGTATTGGGCTGGGAATTTTTGTCCTTTTCTCTCGTGTAGTCTGGTAAAGGTAACCTTGATCAACTCCAGTCCGATGGGCAGGAGACGTCCATTAAATTAAAAAATATTCACACTGAACTGAAGGGTTTACAAATGGCGAGAGTGGGGAGGCCGCAAAGCATGAGGGCTTTTTATGTGGGATGCAACACGCAAAGTTGGCCTACCAATACAGATTTCTAGAATATTTTGCGAGTGAAATTCACGAGAACGTTGTTTTCTTTCTGATTCAATTATCTGGAATAACCAACTATTTCGTGTGCTACAATAGTTTAGTTACACTAGTTCAAATCAAATATTCAATTCACACTTATCAAAGGATAAGAACTAGGGTGCTACTTTGTGAACTCAACTCTAAAATCTATCAGATTGATTTCAAACGACAAATTCAAATTATTGAAATCATTCTACTTTATAAGTAATGTGTCTGCATGTAAAAAATATAAAATTTGAAATAAAATTTGTATGGAGTTAAGTGATCAAAAGGTTTTCAAAAACTGAGTGTATTAAAATTAATTTATAAATTTTTTAATTTTGACCACTTGACTTTATACTAAATTAATTCGAAACTTTAAAATTTTCATATGTAGACGCACCACTCGTAAGGTAGAAGAATTTCAACGATTTGAATTTGTCATTTGAAGTTAATTCGATATATTTTAGGGTTGCGTTCACAGAGAATCTTGGTGAACTCTGGAGCACCTGTTCTACTCTGTTTGCACCTGATTTTTGTCGGCGGGATTTATCATTGCACCTTTGGTAGGGGAAAGGACCTTTCTTGCTTGCGGTTTTTCTGTGGCAATCACCTCAGTAGTCTTATGTGCCACTGGCTGACATGCTGCTTTTTAGTTTTTAGTGCGACATTGGAAGTTTTTGTGCTTAAATCACCTACCAAAAAAGCAAATTAAAATCTAAAAATGTTAAAAATTACTAAGACTATAGTTTGAAGCTGCAATTGTTGTTTCAAACTCCAACCATAATTTTAATACACTGACCCATAATATTAATTTGCGCAAGTCAATTTGGTAGCTTTTGGTGTGCAAATAACAAAATTATTTCTTTATCACTACGTAGGTTGTAAGTAGAATCTTTTGCCACATCAAATTTATTTATCTTTCATGGTAATAGTTTTTGTAAAAGATATGTGAATTTTGTAACTTTTTGTAAAAGGTGGCATGAACATGAATGCATACAATCATTTTGTTTGGGTAATTTCTGATTGTCTGAGCGAATAATTAGTTGAAAGATCAGTTTCAGGGGATTTGATTGGTAGGTACGTAGTTACATAAAGAAGAGAATCAAACATATTCTGGTGCACCTCATGCTGTATAGCTTTCCTTTTTATCATGTACCAGTACTGGGCTGGGCCTTGTATTTATATTTTATCACTGCTGCACCACGAGAGAAAGAAACAGAGAGCATTTAGTGGTACAGTAGAAAATTATCATTTGCTTTTAAGAGAGGATTGTTGGTATACTTATTCAAACATTTTAAATTGTCTATTTCTTTGTCAAAATACTTAAAAAAATTATTCCTCTCATTTTAAATTTAAAATACTTTATTATTTTAAAAAATATTCATTAAATCTGAAAATTTTAAATTTAACTAATCATATAGTTCTATTTATTAGTTGAAGTGCCTATTTTGCAATATTTTTAAATAGACACATTCATTTGACTTGAAGCACTTTTTTTTCTTCTCTGTGATTATGCCTAGCGCCAACGGTGCAACCTCTGTCCCTTTCTCTTTTTTATTATTATTTTTAGTATTGATTAACCTGGCATCTAAGAAAGTTCTATGGGTATACCAACATTTTTTTAGTGAGAGGGGGCTGTCCGATGCCCATCGGACTGAGTTGGGTTCGATGGGTGATCTCTACCGTCCGATCCACTTCAAGATCTGTGCGTATTTGCTTTAATAGCCGTGCTATTTGCTTTAATATCCGTGCGTACAGATCTTGAAGTGGATCGGACGGTATAGACCACCCATCGAACCCAACTCAGTCCGATGGGCATCGGACAGCCTCCTCTCCCATTTTTTTTAGTGTTTTGATGAGAATTAGGAAATTTGGAATGTTTCAATATGTATACCAACAATTCTTCCGATTTAAGATGGGAAAATAAGAGATTTGAGGCCCCTGTTTGGCCAACATACTGTTCACATGTTTTCCCACGTGAATAGTAAAATTCAGATCAAATTCTATACTCATGTCTATTCCCAAATGGAGGCCGAATAGGGCCCGAGTGTTTTGATGGGAAAATAAGAAATTTAGAATGTTTTAATGGGTATATCAACAAATTTCCCTTCATTTTTTTTTTTGCATTTTTTATTTGTTCTACTTGTTGAATTTTTTTAATTTAAATGTCTTTGGTTTTAATCCTTGGTAACTTATTTAAAATGTCTCCCATTTTGTAGGTCATGGAAGCTGCGTCTATCCTGGAAGGTAAATAAATAATCCCTTAGCTTTACACGTTGCAAAAAAAATAAAATAATAATCATGTTCCTAAATTCCATAAAAAGAAATACGTACAAATGAATAGTTATAATATTAAAAAAAAAAAGGATCCAGTGTGATAGCAAGTTTTATATAGAATTAAAAAAATAAGTTGGGAAAACAAAAAAAAAGAAATTAGCATGGCCTATGGGCTATGGCAGAGGATGTATCCGGCCTGCTCTGGCCCAAGCCTCGTTATTTGGGCCTATACTGATTTGTCAACTTATAAGTATAAGCCCAAATAGACCCAAAAAAATTATTTAACTAAGTGGTTCGATTGCACAATCTCCTAATATCTTAACAAATGATTGAATTATTTTTATGTCTTATAGCTTCTTTTTAAAAAATTTATTCTTGAAAATTTCAGCAAGCTAAAAAACAGTCTCTCAAGCAACGGTAGCGATGCTAATCAGACGGCTAGCAATGATGGATCTAACATATTTAGATTTAGAAGAGGAGAAGAGAATTATGCTAAACAATTTATCTACTTGATTTTGAGCTTATTGATGACTTTTTCTATAACAAATTCAAACTTTTGGACATAATTACAATTTTAAGCCTAGGAAGTAGGGATGGAGAGATAATTGTAGAGAATTTTTCTCAAGGGAGTCTAGTGTTTCTATTATTGTTATTTATAAATTTATTGATTTTGTAATATCTTGCATTTCAAGTAATTAATTAACACGGGCTTATTAATTTTGTATGTATTGATTATTCAATAAAATATTCCTTTTTTCTTTTTTCAAAACTATTACAGTATTATTGCTTGGCAGATTCCACTTACAACATTTTAGATCTTACGACATATTACAACATTTGGTTTTGCGATTTTCAAATTCCAAACAGTCGATCCAAGCCGTTCAACATGATCTTTATATTAAAATGTGCTTTGAGATCAAATTTTACATTTTTTTTTGAATTTTTTTTACTATTTATTAAGTATTTTACAAAACTGTTGTTGTTTAGTAGTCTAGAATTGTCTAAAAATAACAGTTTTGTAAAATATTTAATAAATAGTAAAAAATTCAAAAAAAATGTAAAATTTGATTTCAAAGCACATTTTAATATAGTGATCATGTTGAACGGCTTGGATCGACTATTTGGACTTTGAAAATCACAAAACTAAATGTTGTAACATGCTGTAACTAGGGGTGTTCATTGGATCCGGTTTAATCGGTTTTGGACCGAACCAAATTAGATCAGTTCAAACGGTTCGGTTTCTTCGGTTTAATGGTTCGGTTCGGTTTGCTTTTTAAAACCGAATTATAACTTTGATTTAAAATTTTCAAAACCGAAATAACTGAACCGACCGAACTTTTTTATATTATAAATTTGGTCCGGACCGCCGCGGTTTATTTCTTAATTAATTGCTTTAAATACTTCGGTTTATTTCTTAATATCCCTATTTATTTTTTAACACTCCGATTTATTTCTTAATATACTTCGGTTTATTACAAAACAATTGCTTTAAATAAAAAATTAATATATTTCGATTTGAACCGAACAAACTGAACAAATCGGAATAAAGCTTTGGTTCGGTTCGGTTCAGTTCGGTTGTAATGCTAATTCGGTTCGGTTCGATTCTATTTTTAAAACCGAATTATAACTTTGGTTTGCCTAGTTCGGCTCGGTTAACCGAACCGAACCGATAAACACCCCTAGCTGTAACTTTGAAATGTTACAAGTGGATCCCTCCTCTTTATTTTAACATGGTTATAACATACAAGTTTATAGCACCCTTTTTATTTTATTTTTCCGAAATGTACAAATTACCAATGTTGTTAAATGCGGTTTTGTTCATGCATGCAGAAGGCCACTGCATACCGCATATGCGATATGCGGGTGCATATGCGGATTTTCATGCGGACCTATATATACGGATTTTAAAATGAGAATTCAGATATATATTTATATGCGTGCATTTTATACTACATGTATATGTATATGTAGTGTATGATAAACTTCTCTTAAATATATATTTCCTTGTATATATATAGAGCTTCTTGTATGTAGCATATATATACAGTCAACAATTTTGTATTAATAGAAAAATAGTTAATTTATACGGGGACTAAAGATTCAGTACAAATAAATAAAATTATTTACAACATCCGAATGCTTAGTAGTCCTATGTTTCTAATTTGTCGCCATCCACCGTTGGATCTCTTATGCCGTTTGGGCCGCTAACACACGCTCTTCTCTCTTCTCTTTGGAAAATACTCTTCTATTTCTTTCTCTCCATAACTCCCATACGCCTCCCGCTTAAATGGTGCTCCATTTAGTTCTGTCATCTTTTTGTAGACCAGCCGATCCCTTGATCCATACTTGTTCGATATTTTCTCCACCTCTAAAAGTGATTCTGAAGAGGATCATTAGTTCTATCCAGAAACATATGGTATAGGCATAGTTCCACATTATGTGGTCCCTTGTTTCCACTTTGTTGGAGCCGCAAAGACGGCAACCCCGTTGTACCTGGCAACTTCCGTAAAATTAGCACATCATGCTCGAAACAATACATACATATATATATATATATATATATATATATATATATATATATATATAGCTTATATATCCAAAAATTAGGAGCAAATACAAGCACCTTCTACGTACATTTGCACTAGGAATTCAAATACTAGCTTCAATTTTCAAAATGAAAAACTCGATCGTTACATGCACTTGATCAAGAATTTGTATAACCCTCTCTTAATTATTCAATTTTCGTTTTATTTACCCATGGTTAATTTGGTTACCTGCATGAAGTACAATTAAGGTGTGTGAAAATTAATATATATTGTGTATTAATTTTGTGAAAATTACAGGCGGTTAAGGAAGCTCAGTTGTGGTTCAAATTCTGCTGAGAAGCACTTTCATTTTTCATTTCATTCTTTTTTTACAATTGTTGTATATTTCATTTTGTTGTTGCTAAACTGTGATATGTTGTATATCTGATAGCCACTATCATTTTTCCAAAAATTTTTTTTGTGAAAATTAATATCGCCAATCAACAATGAATGGTGACATGAATGAATCGATTACCTTCATGCTCATAAATCATAATAGAATGGAAAATGAGTTTACTCGCTCTGAACCTATTGTTTAATTAGTCGTCCTATATATATAATTGAATAATGAATTTTACATGATTTTTTTTTTTTGCTTAAATAAATAATTTATTCAAGAACAATAGCTAGCAATTTTTTGATAGAAGAATAGGGTTAAAATCCATTGGTTGTGTACTACAACCATACCCCACATCTTTATCTCTATTTTTGAAGTTCAAACAATTGATCCGAACCGCTCAACGTGATATCCATATTAAAATGTACTTAGAGACCAAATTTTATATTTTTTGGAAAAATTTTACTATTTTTTAAAATAGATACGAAATCACTGTTTTTGGATAGTTCAGAAGCAGTGATTTTGTACATATCTAAAAACATAGTAAAAAATTTCTGAAAAATATAAAATTTGGTCTCTGAGCACATTTTAATATGGAGGTAATGTTAAGCAGTCTGAATCGACTGTTTGAACTTTGAGAACAAAAATAAAGATGTGAAGTATAGTTGGGACAAAAATATTAGTGCATTTTAACCCTACTCTTGATAGAATATGGCAAACATTTTGTGTCCAGGGAAAAAAAGAAGAGGCTAGCTTGTGGTGGACACTCGTAGCTCAGGTGCTACCTCACCTTTTAGTTTCAAATATGGCATGGAGTCATGGAGATGAAGATGGAGCTGTCTCCAATTAATTCCAGCTTAAAGTAGGCGTTGAAGCAAATCGTATCCATTGGTTAATTGCCTTAATTTGCAAATGTTACGTGACTTAATTACGTCTCTCTCAATATTGTTTAATTTCTGTGGTGCTTAGTGCTTACAATCCTTGAAAAAAGTTAGCCCGAAGCTGATATTTGTTACTTGTATAAATTGTTTTCTACTTTTCTTGTAGATACTACACATTTTTTTTGTTTTTTAAAAAAATATAAAACGAGATTTTTTTTTTTCATACTGAAATCGTCTTTATCTCACTTCAATAAAAAAAAATGAAATATTTATAAATTCAAATAAGTTATAATAAAAAAAAATTGAGGCTAAATTGGGCTCTGCACCTCGAATTCACATCCTCTCTCTTACTTCACAAGGAAATCTTTTACAATTACTGAATCTGGAACATTCATTTTAACTTGGCACGAATCTCAAAGCCCAATAATACTGCCTCCTAGTTTCCCCGAATCTCTAACCGGTTGAGATTTAATCTCAAACCGTAAAATGAGGCCCTTCCTCTGTAATAATACAGAGGATATGGATCCTTGGCCTCTACCTTATGTCGAATATTCATATTGAGATCATATTAGGAATTTTGGATCTGCCTCTTATGGCACCCATGCTGCATTATTATTTGTGTTATGCAATAATTGTACAGGGGATTAGTGTAGAAAACAAAATATTATTTTACTGAATTAATGTATTAAATGTTAGGAAAACAATTGGAAGGGGTGGGTTAATTGACTTACTTTGATTTACTGTTTACTGTTTTTTCTTTAATTACCAAGTTTTCTTTTTAAGAGGATGGTTCAAATGCATCATCATTTTGTCCTTCAATATGCTCCACATCTTTTATTTTTATTTTTAAAGTCCGAACAGTCGATCTGAACCGCTCAACATAATTTTCATAATAAAATATGTTTGGAGACCAAATTTTATATTTTTTAGAATTTTTTACCATTTTTTTAGATAGAAATTTATATTTTTTTAAGGAGATTCTGGTCATCCTATAAAGTGATATTTTATTATGAAAATATCACTGCCGTCCTTCGTCGATGGAAGGGGCCGATCAAAATTCATTGGTACCAAATTGGCAAAAAAAACCTGCTTTTATTAATATTATAAATTTATGAACATATATATATCACCATAATATATCAGTTAAACAGATATATAGTTAATCAGGTCGGGGCATCTATCTTGGAACGCGTATTCTCTGCATTAACTCAAAAGAGAATCTTTTGAGTTAATAAATTTCAACCATACGATCTACTTTAAGATCTGTGTAAACTAGATCAGCACTAATATTAAAAGACCTTTTGTTAAAATTAGACGGTTGGATTAATTCCATTTAAAATCAGACAGCTGAGATTCTCTTTTGAGTTAATGCAGAGGATACGTGTTCTCTATCTTGTGTCAAGTGCACATCGTTTTCAAAATGTACAGTGCGTATAGTTAATTGCTCGGTACTAGATCGCCAGAATCAAGATTGGAATTATAGTATTTAAATTGGGAGCTAAAATAATATAAAATTTAAACATTCTAAATAGTGATTGCATAACTATAATTTGTTATTATCGAGGGAGCATAGCTATTACATCAGAAGCGGAACTAGAAAATTTTAATAGAAGTGGCTGAAAATTAAAATGTACAATTGTGATAAGTGGAATTTGAACTCAAGACCTCTCAACTACAAAATAAAGTTTTAACCATTAAGCTATAACTAAATATTTGTTATTTATTTAGGGTGGCTAGACTATATAATTTTTTTTAAAAAGATAAAATTTAATTAAATTTCTATATGCCTAATTAAAATTTTGAAATTATAGGGGTGGCTTAGCCATCTTTACTCATGCTTTAGATCCGCCCCTGTATTACATAACTATAGTTTGTTATATAGAATCCTGAAAATTTTAAATTCAAAGCTGAAATTTAACACAAATTTTTCTATAAACTATGAACATACATTTTACATTTTATTTTATGAGAGACTAAATTATATAAAAAAAAAAAACTAAGAGCTTTTTTTTTATGAGAGATGGATTAAATAAAAATAATACAAAGCTCGTAACAGTATATGCACTTAAGTACCTGTAAACTAAGACCACTCTATGTTGACGTCAGCACTCTCGTCTCTCTCT
This sequence comes from Carex arenaria, assembly GCA_964058825.1. NCBI lineage: Eukaryota > Viridiplantae > Streptophyta > Magnoliopsida > Poales > Cyperaceae > Carex > Carex arenaria. The sequence continues at coordinate 65,275 of CAXKVW010000562.1, forward strand.
GTTTTTTTTTTTTTTTTTTTTTTTCCCTTCCCCTTCAAAATACGAAAGGAGATGTTGGGTCGCAGAACCTTCGTAATTGATATGGGAGTGTGGTCAAAGAAGGCCGAATGAATGCCCGAATTGCTTTTGGTTTCTCTCTCTCTTTCTCTGCTGATTTCTATATTTATTGCAAATGCATGGTGCCAATCACAATCAATGACCCAAATCCCAGGTTTAATTATTTCGATTTTCTGTGTCAATATATTACAACCGCTTTTACTTCCTTCCTTTAAACTACAAATTACAAAAATGCTATTTCTTTTACTTGATGTATGCAATTATGTAATCATCATACGTATAACGTACTGCGTACACAAATAAAAATAAGAATCAAGCATTCTGCATTCTGCATTCCAAATTTAAATATTGATAAAATAAAATTACAAGTCACTGAAAAGCATCCGTTCACAATTCAATTTGAAACTCTGTGTTCCCAATTCAAACGGGTTATTTAAGAGAATACAATCCGTTACATATATTTTACATGGTTGAGAAAACAGAATACCAAAGCATCACACATGGCTGGTTGTTTCCACTTGCGAACTATGACGCACGCCCTTCGCGCTATCGAGGAGCCATGAAACCCCAATTACCAATCAAAAGATGACACGTGCACTTTTCGTACCTAGTCGATATCCCGTCTCAATTCAAATCCTTCCCCTTTCCTCGGCACTATATAATCGCCCGCTCAAAATTTCAACCAAATTACTCAAAACAAGTTTTACTTAAACCAGTATTTATTTTACTAGGCTGTATCTGTAATTCTTATAATTTTCATGGCGTTCGCTACTGCTTCCATCCCTTCCCACACAATCGTCTCTCGCGATCGCAGAGGTAATTATTTACTTTATCATATATAATCCATATTAATTTTGTCTTTCTTATAATTCGAAGATGACTGTCTAATTAAGAAGAAGGTTAATTTCCTTTTTGATTCTCTCAAAAATCTACCTCAACATTGTCTAAATAGTTTATTTTCCCCTGCAGCAACTCAAATTGGAGCAGTGAGGCATCTAAATCTGGTATCGACTGTCTCCCAATCAAGTTCTACAAGGAGGCTGACAGTGGGCCAGCTCCATGCGGTGGAGCCAGGGAAGAGAGCGGAGGCGGTGGTGGCCCCCACAGCGGTGTCAAGTGGAGCTGTTGCCGAAGTGGAGGAGAAGGTAGAGGAGGCATCGCCATCGGCATCCCCACCGGTCAATTATGAGAAATTAGCTGCTCAATTGGAGCATGCATCTCCATTGGAGATTATGGATAAGGCGCTTGAGATGTTTGGCGACGACATCGCCATTGCCTTCAGGTTATTTCTAATTTTCTTTATTTATCGTTAATTACTTATTAATTTGGTACTTAGTGTTTCCTATATGTTTTAAACCAAGTCGGATCCTCTGTGTCTGGTACTGATATTCACTAGCTGTAGTGAGTTAAGCTCTTCTAATATTATATGCTGACCATTTTATGGAATTTAATTAGCTTTGATATCATTTGTCAATTGAATAATTAAACCTATCTAGTTATTTAATAATGATTTCTTAGTTGATAGTGATGCTTTGTTTGGAGTTGGGTTCAACTTTTCCAATCCGTTTAAAAATTTAGTTTTATATTTTAGTGGTTGGGATTAGTTTTTAGATTAATGGTCCCAAAGCTGTTTGAAATTTGAATGCGTTGTGTTGTGCATCATATATATGTGTGTGGTAAAGAAAGCTGTGTTGACGTGTGGTGACAGCTTGCTTGCATGTAAGCTAACAAAAATGTGGCCACAAAATTATTTTCACAAATTGTGTGGTTGTCTCTGTAGATTCCAGTATATTCTTGTCTTGTGCTAGATATATATTTGCCCCACTTAATTCAGAAGGCGGCATGGATTCATTGCACCTAGACGTCTTTATATTAATTAGTTAATTAAAATAGAACATCCATAGCCCTCTAAGTTGACCCAGTTCAAAAATGCCTCCGCTCCACTCATAATTGGATCTCACATGAATCAAGAACCTAGAATAAATGATAAAAAAACAGAACCTAGAATAAATAATTGATAGGCATAATTACTCATTTCAGAAATTTTTATTTATAGAAATTATTAGCAAATAATATATGATGATAGATGGATTGTCTTGAGATGTTGATCTCAAGGAACCCAATTTTTTTTTCAGTTTCTTTAGTCAATTTTGTGTGGTGTAATACGCTTGATCTTAGAGGAACTAAATTTTTGTTGATTCCTTCTATGGGATCAAAATTTTCATGTAATTCATCTATTATTTTATTTTATTTTTATAGATAAAATATTCTGTACAAAATCAAAACAAAATTTTTCATATCTAACATTTATCTCCTTAAATTGAAACAGTGGTGCTGAGGATGTTGCTCTGATAGAGTACGCTAAATTAACCGGCCGACCCTTCAGAGTCTTCAGTCTAGATACCGGGAGGCTCGACCCGGAAACATATGAATTCTTCGATAAAGTAGAGAAGCACTATGGCATCCGCATCGAGTACATGTTTCCTGATGCTGGTGAAGTTCAGGATCTTGTCAGAACCAAGGGTTTGTTCTCATTTTACGAGGATGGACACCAAGAGTGTTGCCGGGTGAGAAAGGTCAGGCCGTTGAGACGGGCTCTTAGCGGTCTTCGGGCTTGGATTACTGGCCAGAGGAAGGATCAGTCACCCGGGACCCGTGCAAGCATCCCTGTTGTTCAGGTATGTGTAAAACCATTTTACCTATCATAAATTTTTATATCCAAAATTGGTGATGTCCAAAATTGATTTGGACTTTTGAAATTACTGAGAGGTGAAATTACATGTAAAACACATTTCATTGACATGAAAGTAATTTTATAGGTGGATCCATCATTCGAAGGAATAGGTGGAGGTGCAGGAAGCTTGATCAAGTGGAACCCAGTAGCGAATGTCGATGGAAAGGATATTTGGAACTTCCTTCGCACCATGGATGTTCCGGTTAACTCGCTTCACTCTAAGGTGAAAATTTTGCACATGTACAATTTCTACTATTAGGAAAAGACAAATTTTACTTTGACATTGATTTAACAATTTGAATTCATTAAATTTTTAGGGTTATGTTTCTATTGGTTGTCAACCGTGCACGAGACCGGTCCTTCCGGGACAGCACGAGAGAGAAGGGAGGTGGTGGTGGGAGGATGCCAAGGCGAAGGAGTGCGGTCTCCACAAAGGAAACATCTCACAAAACGAGACAGAGAAAGCTGGAACTAACGGCTCAGTGTCAACACTTAATGGCACAGCAGATATATTTGAGACAAAGAACATCATCAACCTTAGCCGATCCGGGATTGAGAATTTGTTGAAGCTAGAGAACCGTGCCGAGCCTTGGATTGTCGTATTATATGCTCCCTGGTGCCCATTTTGCCAGGTAAGAAGTCACCCCCCCCCTATTACCAGTATGCATGCCTCCTCTATTACTGTTAACTGAGGGTACTTAAAATCTGTTATAATTGTAGGGAATGGAAGAATCATATGTGGAGTTGGCTGATGTATTATCAGGCTCTGGCGTGAAGGTCGGCAAATTCCGTGCAGACGGTGACCAGAAGTCGTTTGCACAGAATGAGCTCCAACTCAAGAGCTTCCCAACCATTCTTTTCTTCCCAAAGCATGCATCGAGACCGATCAAGTATCCGTCAGAGCAGCGGGACGTGAATTCACTGCTTTCTTTTATCAATGCCCTCCGATAAATTTTTAGGGGTTTCTAGTTTTGATAGTTCAGAACTTAAACAACTGGGGAATATTGGTATAGTAATTTACACCCCAGAGACAGAGAGAGCCACCTAGTTCTCTCGGTACATAGGCGATTGTAGTGAATTAAGAAGCGAGTAATTCGCGTTATTGTGTATGCTTATGTAGTGATCGATGTGTTGGTAATTTAGCAATAAATGTGGGTTGAGTTTTAAATTTTGGTTTCTAATATTTTTTTTTGGAAGTGATATCAGTGATTTTCTTATTTATTTATTTATTTATTTGTCTTGGAGATATTAAACTTATTTCTACGTTTTTATTGTATACAATTATTTCCCTTGTAATTGGCAAAGCATTGAATTTCGAAATGTTAGCTGACCAAAACAGTGAACAAAAATGTGTGTGTGTTTTTTTAGGGGCAATTTCACATATACCCCTCAAAAACTTCAAAATTACGTATTTCCCCCTCTAAAATTTGAAATTACATATTTCCCCCTCCAAACTTCAAAAACTCACTAATTTACCCATTTTATTGTTTTTTATATTAAAACTCATTCCAAATTTATAAAATACCCATTTTACCCTTTATTGAAAGCATATAAATCTTATCATACTCAAATTTGAATATAAACGGTTCCTCTATCGTCCGAACTACTTTTAGATTTGTGCACACAAGATCAGCAAGAATCTTGATGCAAAAATACATGCATATTGAAGCAACATGCACAAATCTTAATGTGATACGCGCTAATCGAAATTGCTTTAAGATTCATATGTGTTAGATTAGCAAGAATATTAAAGCAACTCGCACAAATCTTAATGCGATGCGCACGGATCGGACGATAGAGGAACCCTTCAAATTCAAATAATTTGAGTTTGATTAGATTTATATATTTTTAATAAAGGGTAAAATAGGTATTTTATAAATTTAGAATGAGTTTTAATATAAAAGATAATAAAATGGGTAAATTTGTGAGTTTTTGAAGTTTAGAGGGGGAAATATGTAATTTCAAACTTTAGAGGGGGAAATATGTAATTTTGAAGTTTTTGAGGGGTATACATGAAATTCCCCCGTTTTTTTAAAGCGCGCATTAAAGATGCCACGACAGAGAAGCACCGTTTCTACCAAATAGAATTTAGTAATACAAAGTAAAAATATATAAACGCCAGATAAGCAGTGGTGGGTGTTTAGTGGGGTAGATTAAGGAGCTCCTTAGAATGCTAAGGAGCTTTAAGCTTGCCGACTAATTGCTTCTTTATAAAGTTCAAAGGTGGTATTTAGTTGTTGACTCAAACTAATGTACCTATTGGGCAGTCAAGTTTTAGACTCCTTATAACTCTTTAGATGCTTAAGCGGGCCGAACAATTTCTCTTTAAATGAGCTTAAAGTCTTTTTTGAACAAAATACTAAGCTGATCCATTCCCCTCCTTACGGTGCAGTACCTTCTTAAAGCCCATTTTAGTTCCTTTTCTTACTTTTTTTATCCTCCGGCCTAAGCTCTTTCCATTTGCTTATATTTTTCATGGAGTTGGCTAAGGTGCTATGCGTAGCAGAGAGGTCTGCCGTGCAACGGCTCAATATTTGAGTTTTCAAAATCTTAACAGTCGATTCGAACCGTTCAACATGATCTTCATATGAATATGTACTTGCAAACCAAATTTTACATTTTTTAGAATTTTTTTACTATTTTTTTAGATAGGTAAAAAATCACTTGATCTGAATGGGACATAATTTTTAGATCAAGTGATATTCTATATATCTAAAAAAATAGTAAAAAAAATTCTAAAAAATGTAAAATTTGGCTTGCGAGTGCATATTCATATGGAGATCATGTTGAATGGTTCGGATCAACCGTTAGAATTTTGAAAACTCAAATATTGAGCTATTACACGGAGGCCCTCTATACTACGCGTAGCATATTAGCATTTTCCATTTTCAATTCTCTCTCTCTCGCCTTCCCACGCTTCCCTAGATGCGCGGAAACAAAAAATTTCATCTCTTGGTGTCCGTCCGAGCTTATCAGCGATGAATCTATTGATTCAATGTCATAGGAGATTTCACATCAAGACACTTTGTCAATCAAGATTCAACTTGATAGGCTTTGTTGCCTCAATCTCTCATATTACTTTCGTTCCTCTTCTCGATGAATTGTTTAATACTTGAATGCCATTTTTTCTTTGTCATTTTTGCTTTTTTAGACTACATTCTTGATTAGACTTGCAAATGGACAATTTTGCATATTTTGATTTTTTGTTTTGGTTTTTTGGTTTTTGGTTTTTGGTTAAAGTTTGTCTGATTGTGGACAATTTTGTACCCAAGTTTCCTTCTATTATTTAGTATAGTTAGTTTGTATTTCTGATTATTGTTTAAATTTTTCAGAGAAATAGTGATTTCGTGAGATTTAGACAGAAATTCAATACAATTTTTTTTTATTGATAAGCAAGTTATTTGACTAATTTGAGCACCTCTAATATTGATGTTGTAATTTTTACAAGTTCTATGATATCCAAAATTAAGGAGTACATGAGCTCATTTTTCATATCTCTAATTTGTTGCAGACTAAATATGGATATATTTGTGGAAGAAATTTGTGAAATTAGAGGCAAGAAGTGTAAGGGTTGAGTTAAGAAAAATGATGCGAACACTAAAAGTAGGGAGAGATGCAAATTGGTCTGATTGGAAGACCAACATGCTCTTGAATTTGTAAGATGAGGTTCAAAGTAGACGACAAGACCCATATAGCGATGGCGGGTACAACGATCACGAATGGAGTTACGTTTATAATGAGTTCACTAAGAATAGCACAAAGTGTTAATCGCATGGATGAATTTGCTGAGAGATTCCTTTGCCAGCAGAAGGAAAGAACTGAGCTGATTGCTCAATTGGGCCAAGCAAATCAGGTACCTGATCATGTTTTGAACAAGCTAGAATTCTTGGCATTACCAACAACAATTCACGTGGATATGGAGATGAGTTTGGCCAATTCTTGGATAAGAGGTTGTTTTATGAAAAAAATTGATAATGAATGCTTGATGACAATTGTCGACCGCGTAGTTTGGCCAATTTTTGGACTACTTTTGTTAAATAGGTTAATGACATACTGACTTTAGCTCATATTACATAATTTATTAGAGTTTATGTCATATTTTTGAATAGTAGCTTACATATTGAACTTGGATCCCAATATACTTGGTGATTATGTTTTTCCCAATTATGGTGTACTAAGCATCAAACGCTAAATATATGTAGAATCAAACCCTAAACCCTTCTATATGTAATTGTGTTGAACATCTAAAATCAAACCTGTTGATTATGTTTTTACTTTATTATGTTGTGTGATTAATTAGTATATACTGTTTTGAATTAAGCTCGTCCAATTATTTTATGCAGATTGTAGTATTTTTTGTTGTTGTATTTTTAATTTATTTATTAATGTGCAGATGCCTTCTTGTAGTTTGTACATATTAATAAGTTAATTGAATTCTTGTAGTTAATACTGTTAGATATTTTATCCAGCCGATAATCACTCTACATGTTTTATAATAAAAAAAGTAGTATAGTCTTTAATAGGGGGAATTTCATGTGTACCCCTCAAAAACTTCAAAATTACGTATTTCCCCCTCTAAAGTTTGAAATTACGTATTTCCCCCTCAAAACTTAAAAAACTCACAAATTTACCCATTTTATTATCTTTTATATTAAAACTCATTCTAAATTTATCAAATACCCATTTTACCCTTTATTAGAAGCATGTAAATTCCATCGACTCAAATTTGAATATGAACAGTTCCTCTCCCGTCCGAACTGCTTTTAGATTTGTGCACGCAAGATCAGCACGAATCTTGATGCAAAAATGCACACATACTGAAGTGACACGCACAGATCTTAATGCGGTACATGCTGATCAGAATTGCTGTAAGATTCGTGCACATTAGATCTACACAAATATTGAAGTGATGCGCGCAAATCTTAACACGATGCGCTCGGATCAGACGATAGTGGAACACTTCAGATTCAAATTTGAGTCCGATGTGTTTTATATGATTTTAATAAAGGGCAAAATGGGTATTTTAAAAATTTAGAATGAGTTTTATTATAAAAAACAATAAAATGGGTAAATTTGTGATTTTTCAAAATTTAGAGGGGGAAATATGTAATTTCAAACTTTAGAGGGGGAAATACGTAATTTTGAAGTTTTTGAGGGGTATACATGAAATTCCCCCTCTTTAATATGATATCTCATGTAACATTATATATTTTATTCAATTTAAGCTTCATTATTTTAATCTTGCATGTTTAAATTCTTAAGCTGCAATCCTCTAAACTTCCTTACCGAACATGTACAATGAGTCCTAACTTGATTATTTCAATTTAGGCCAATCTAAACTATTCATTTTGGTTGATGCCTATAAATCAATCCTTGTTTGATAAGAATTCAGTGGCTAAGCCACATGATTTAATATTACAAATCATTTTGTTTGACAAAATTTGTAATATCAATAATAAATTGTACAAGAAAATGAGTTATGTACAAATTAATTCTATATCTTAGAGATACACATTGCATTTAGTAAATCTTGTTTAATTAAATTTATATGTATACCAATTTATTTTGTCAGAAATATGTTGGATTGCTAAACAAAAAAATTATTTATTTTGTAATACAATTTTAAATAATAGTTTATATAATAATTTTCTAGATTAATTATTTTGTTATAATCTAGAGAATTATGCCACTTTTAAAAATATTGTTGATTCTATAATTCATAAAGTTATAAGTTTCACCGGACATTAGTTAAACCACCGCCATTACGTTGGATTAATAACGACAAAATAATTAGCTTGAATCCAAGAGATATATATATTTTTTTATTCAATTAAAGAGGCATACTAAAACGAATAACTTGTACTACTTGCAAAAGAAAATTGTTTCCACAATTTAATGATGCCTTATTATTATTACTACTACTACTATTAATATTATTTATTATAAATAATAATTTGTTTCACGTCCAGAAACAATAAATTAAGATGTTTTTTTTGTGATATATATACTTGGTGTATATTATATTGTTCAATGAAATGATGTTAAGTGGTACTATTATATTTTATTATTTAAGATTTTAAGTCATGATTCTACATGGGTTAAAATTAAAATTTTCTCCAACTTAACTTTTTTTACCACCACACAAACTGTCCTTAATTAATGCAGCTTAAAATTTAATCTTGGAAGGAACAAACGGGCCTACAACTACAAGAACAATAACTGCTTAAAGAGCCCCTGTTTCTAAACAACCGTTGAACAGGAAACAATGTTTGGGCCTGAAGTAAAACGGGTGAAGATATTGACGGAGTAGTTTTTCTTCATACAGCGCACTGGAAATAAAATAAAAAAAAGTGCTGCATATGCATATCACTTGTGCTCTGCATGAAGTAACATATGCTCTGTCAGTATTTTAGCTCGAGTGAAACAACAGTAGCAAAACATAACTTATCAAATTATATCTATCAAAATACTTTCGTTGAGTCCAGAGGCCAGAGCCCACTTTACGGCTGTAGCTATTATAGGCCTTGTTTAATTTTGCACTTCCGCAACCGCAAGCACAGTAGAAATTGGCGCATTGCACACCTTGTAAATAAATATCAATCACAGGAGGGGGGGGGGGGGGGGGGGGGGGGGGGGGGGGGGGGGGGTGTCCGATGCCCATCGGACCAGAGTCTGTTCGATGGGTGGTTTCTACCGTCCGATTTACTTCAAGATCTGTGCGATCACTTTAATATCCGTGCTGCTTGCTTTAATATCCATGCACACAGATTTTGAAGTAAATCAGACGGTAAAAATCACCCATCAAATACTGTTCTAATCCGATGGACATCGGACACCCTCCTCTCCCCAATCACAGGGCTGCACAGCATCCCCAACAATCAGAAGATCAGAACCTCTTAAATATACCGAATGGATAATCTGCCACGTGGCGACCTCTGACCCATCTACCGGATCCTGACAAAAATAGTGGGTCCCACTTTTAAAAATAATGTGCTCCGGATCCGGACTCTGGTCTTCCGGAGAGATGTATTGGCTCACGGTTTTTCTACCTCTGCATTGTGGGGCCAATTTACTAGCTGTAGTCGTCAGTGTGTTTATACGCCGGCATGCTCCAGGCACATGAAATTGTTTATCCTGTCCACTATAAATGCCTTTTTGCTCCACTTTGTCCCCTTAATTCCACACAAATATTTGTGTTAAAATTTTGAGATACTATACTGCTCTGCTTGATTTTAATGCTAGCATTTTTAGCTTGTAGAATGTTGTGATGGATCAAACAATCTTAAAATTATATCTTCATAGTAACACTAAAGTCTTTGTAATTAAAAAAAATAAAATAGAAAGTTTAGTTAGATTTTAAAGGCGACAAATAAATTTCAATTATAGCATACTTCTCTATATAATTGCCAATCTTAAGATTACTAATTTCTTGGCATCAAATTTTAATTCATAGAATATTGAATACATTATAATTTGAATTGTCTTGTGTTGTAATGATCAAGTTATGTTTTATTTTCTGATGAAATATCTAGTATTTATAAACATTTCCAAATTAAACTTTGAAAATATCTCATATGTATATTTTGGATCAAACAGCCTTAGAGAGACCATAATATTTAATACATTTTTAGACTTGTCATCATAATATGATACTATTTTGATAATAAAATTTATACTCTGGTACCCACACAAGCAGGGGCTAAGTTACCGTTGATAGTACAGAGATAAATTAATCCGCTATTTTTTAATGAAATTTGCATGATGTCTTGTATTTTCTAAAATTTAATAGACATTCTTAAACAATTTTAAGTTAACTCCCAACTTTTCTAATATATTGCTTAAGATCACCTAATTATCAATTCCCCATATTATCAGTTGGAATTATCTTATCTAATTTCTTAAGTATCGGATCAGAATCAATAAAATAATTTGGAATGGAAAAAAAGACAAAATCGTTCGATTATGAGTTTCAATTTATTCATTTTGAATCATTTCTATATTCTACTTATTTTTTAATTATTTTCTTTTGGATTCTTGATTTCATTTCGATTTTTCTTCTTCTATCCTATAGGGATAGAATCAATAGAGAATCTATGAATATATAATTAATAAAAAGAACTCACCCGGTATCAATGTGTCTTGTACATTTGATTGACAATGTGATCTATATATGTATATATGTCCACACATAAAACTTCTAGAGTATACAGTAGAAATAAAGATATTTAGGTTTGTAATTAGGTTCATTATATTTCAATTAGTTATGCGACAAACATTTGTTATATTGCAATTCACAGTTAGAAATCTTTCAAAATATTTCATTTTAATATAAAACTATCCCATAATTTTTTTGTCGTCGTCATCTTATGTCTTATTCAAACGAGTTGAAACGAAAGCAATATTTATCACAGTAATTGTAAAAGATATTCCTTTTTATATTAGACGGGCAATTTTGACAAATATCTCATAGTTAATATTAATTTATCTTCATTCCTACAATTCATTCTAATTTCAATTCGTTAAATTTATTGAATATAATTTAATATTCATTACATCTTTGTAAATTTTCTGGTTACATTTCCAACTATAAATCATCGGAACTTCAAACTTCAGTTGTGATAATTTTAATTAGGTTTCTAACCGGTAATTATCCTATATATATTTCTGCAATTGCAATTGAAATTATCATATATATCAGCATTTGATAATGATTTGTAATTGAAATGAAGAGAACACTTGCTTGGTACAATTTGGAGTGTCTTATAACAGCCTCTTTGTCCGTCAAATACGTTTTACACGAATCTCAAAGCTGATATAATACACTGGTTCTGATCCACTATTTTTGCCTCTTCTCTGTCTCTGTGTCTCTCTCTCCTCCATTTCTCATTTCTCATTTCTCATTTCTCCCCCTTGCTCAAAAACCACATAATAAAAAAAACCAAACCACCCAAATTAATCTAAAAATAAGAAGTATCTATCTCTATGGCTCTACTCTCGCAGTCACTCCACACGCAGCCCCGTTTCTTCCCAGTGTCTCAGGCAAAACGTCGAACACTTGTCGGGCAACCTCTCTACTACACCACCGGCATCAAAAGACATGACCTTTCCATCTGCCTCGCTTCCTCTAATCCATCCAATAATTCCATCTCCTCCAATCTTGTCGAACTCCCAATATTTCCATTGCCTCTCGTTCTCTTCCCCGGTGAGATGCAACCTTTAAAGATATTCGAGTATAGGTACCGGATTATGTTGCAAACCTTAATCCAAACGGATCTTAGGTTTGGACTTTTATTCTCTAACCCTACCGATCCTTCTTCAGCTTCGAATGAAGTAGGATGTGTTGCTGAAGTGGTCAAGTACGAGAGACATCCCAATGATAATTTCTTTATCATATGCAAAGGACAGGTGTGTGTGTCATTAATTTCCTTTGTTAGAAATTCGAATTATAATTGCAATTCAGTGGGCTTCAGAAGGGAAATTTTTAACTGGTGAAGTAAGAAAAGAATAAAAGTTTCATTTCAGAAAAAAAATAGTTCAAAGGTCTTAATTATGGTGAAAGGTTAAATTGTATCTGATTATTGACAAGATACAATATTTATTTGCTGGTTGAAATTTTTTTTGTACCAATACATTCTGACATGTTAAAAAATTTTCACCAGAGATTGAAACAAGACCAGTTACCATTAGCAAAAAAATGCTACAAATATATGATATTTAAAAAAAAAAATTAGATGACAAATTAGAATTGTATAGTTAATGAAAATGCATATGAAATGGTAAAATGATACTTTTGTATATCATTGTGCTTTTGCAAGACTTTTTTACCAGAAAAAAAGATCACCCGTAATTAGTTTATATTTTCTAACATCAGGAGAGGTTTCGCATCAACTATATTCTACGCACGAAGCCGTACATGGTGGCGGCAGTGAACTGGCTGGAAGACCGGCCTTCTCCAGACCCGGTACAAGGTGATGACATGGAAAAGTTAATGTCAGAAGTGGAGGATTACTTGAAGGATGTTATAAGATTTTCAAACCGGCTTAGTGGGAAGACGGAAGATCCCCAAAAAGCAGATGCTGATATAAAGAAGGGGCGGTTCCCCACTCCTTTCTCCTTCCTTGTCGGGAGTTATTTAAAATATATACCAAATGAGCAACAGGTTTGTTTTTGTACTTTTTAGTGATATCAAGGCATACAGAAATGGCACTATACATAGCACGGATTGGTCCGTGCTATGGATCAATATCTTCGTTTTTAAAGTCCAAACAATCGATTTGAATTGTTCAACGTGATCTCTATATGAAAATATACTTGCAGACTTAAATTTTATATTTTTTTACTATGTTTTTAGATATGCAGAAAATTACTACTTTTTAATGGTCTCGTCTTTTAGATCAAGTGATTTTCTACCTATCTAAAAAAATAGTAAAAAATAGTAAAAAATATAAAATTTAATCTGCAAGTATATTTCCATATAGAGATCACGTTGAATGGTTCAAATCGATTGTTTGGACTTTAAAAACGAAGATATTGATCCACATCACGGACTAATCCACACTATGCATAGTACCATAGCCTCACTCTTGTTTAAAACTTCATTAACTGTAGTGATGTTGAGAAATAAATGAGGATGTAATAATGTCGAGAATTGCTTGTGGGGAGTTTTTGGCTGTGGTATGGTACATGAAAATATTGGTAAAGTTGCTAGTTTGACTCGAAGGAAGTAGGCCACAAGCTTAATCTTTTTAAGAAGATTCTTGTAAAATTATGCATGTATTGTTAAAAATATCAGGCTGGGTACTTGGTAGATCCAGACGAATACCAGTTCAATTTTGGTGAGACACCCTCTTATATTTGGATTTTTTAGTCTGATTAGTGTGACATTGGTGGTATTTGTCACTAACTCCAAAATTCAAACCAATCTATATAATTTTTCGAATTATTTTAGTACCAAATCAAGCGGTCAAAAATTGATAAAAAAATGAATGCATTAAAATTAACTTATTTTAACTCCCACATTTGACCGCTTGACTTGATACTAAATAAAAATTCGAAAATTTGTAAATTTTGCATGGAAACTCACCACTCATGAAGTAGATCGGTTTGGATTTGTCGTCAAAGCCAGTTCAATAGGTCTTGGAGTTGGTGTTATTTAGGCTGAAATAACGGTAACCAGACTCTGGAATTTTGTGAAAGTATTTATTTGGTATATTACCAGCTAATCAGGTTTCTAATTTTACTCCATGCCATTGATTAGTACTGTCACTGGTATTATGACAGATAGCCAGACTCTGGAGTTGATGATTTTCTTAAAGCCTTAATTAGTTTTCATTATATTTAACAGGTGTTACTCGAGCTGGAGGATACAACAGCCAGGCTCAAGAGGGAGAGGGATATACTAAAGAGCACCCTTAATTACCTTACTGCCGCCTCCGCTGTGAAAGATGCTTTTCCTCCCAATAGTCTCTTATAAAGATCGCTACTGGTTATCTCGTCTTAGTTATTATACTCGTGTGAATTACTAGAGAATGCCTTTTAATTTGATGATTGGCTTATAGTAGAAATAATCTTTGATTAGAATGTTAACAATATAGTAAAGGCCGTGTAATACCAGGTGCTATTCATATTAGCCTCTCAATTAAGCTCTTGTAGAAGGATATATGATCAATGAAATATATGTAACTTGTTTTGTTTCTAAGATAATTGTATTTTCATAGAATTAGAAACCCTGTTCTGAAACTGCTTCTGTGGAAACGGTGGAGGAGAGTGTCTCGAGGTTGGAACTGTATGTGCTATTTACGGTGTAGTTGTTGGTGCCGCAAAATTGGTAGAGTATGATTGGATCGTATGCAGATGATAGATGTAAACAGAGATTTGTGAAGAAGAGAGCAGAAAGGCAGGGAGAGGGAGTAATGTTCTGCATTGCTCTGCTTTTGGTCAAGGAATAACTAAATGATGATGCACATGCACCTGAGGCTGAAGATCACCTCCTATATGATCTGAGGAGAAAAACCATGCAATGTCGTGATGATATGTTACAGCTACACGATACTGACACAAGCCCTTAGGTGAGGTATCTCCCGACGACTTGCTCGATGATTAGCAATGCCAAGAGCAGTGCATGATACATGATACTGCTCTATTTATCCAAGAGCAGTGCCTTTGATGCCTAATATATGTGGGTTCAATTTTCCTTATTATGTAATTTCATTTATTACGAGTGGTTAGAGGTATTAATTTTTGTAAGCATTCAAACTTTTAAAGCACAAAAATAAATAAAGTAATTTATAGAGGATACTTAATTAGCAGTTGGCACCTCTTTTCTAATCAATGTGATTTCATTTCTACATAATTGCCCTATCCTCTGATCAAAACAAGCTTTCAAAGGGAGTTGAGTTCTCCCAGGGAAACTATAATTAAGCACATTACAGTGAGGTAAAAAAAGGATTTTTCTGATACCGGTATATAGAAGGCGACTCGAGTAATATAGTAATCAAATTTCAAATCAATATAAATAAAGTTAAAAGTTTAAAAATTAAAATTTTAAGTATGTTATTGGAGATATAGACAATCTAATAATTAACTTTTTTTTATGCATCAAGCGTTGCTAAGTTTAAGTTGTTTAAATTTTGAGTCACTTTATCTTGATGTGTAGTGAAGTATACACTAAATTTTATAAATTTTTATGAAAAACGTCATATGCATCATATAAATCATTCCTATAATATTTGATTTTAGATTACTTTACTTGCCTTAAAGCCCAATGCTGCACTACTACGTCAGGTTAATAAAAGACCAGTTACATATTAACAATTTAACAACAAATAGTAATGACAGTTTTTAATTACTTATTAACTTAATTACATTCATTTTGACAATGACCAATAATTGACAGCAACATTATTATCTTCCTTCCTCAGTCATGCTCACGTAATTCATGGAGCGTGACGAGCCTTCGAAATCCGTTGATACGTCAGTAATGGACCTAGAATTTACTCTTACGTTGAAATAAGCCGGCTGATTTGGCTCTGGTAATACTATACTTGGTGAGCTGAGAAAGGCAATCACATCTGACATGATGGGCCGGTCGACAGGGTTCTCTTGTACGCAGAGTAATGCCACATGGATGCATCTCTCTACCTGTCTTTCTGGTGCTTCAGTTAGTACCGGAGAAATTACCTCAAAAGCTTTACCTTCTTTCCATCGATCCCATGCCTGGAAAAATGTTTCGTGCCAGTTTAAAATATAAGTAAAAATATCCTTCTAGGGATATAATCAAAGACTAGGTTCAAATACCTCATATTTTTCATGCATCAATGGGGCCTCACATCCTTATCTCTGTTTATAAAGTCCAAACAATCGATTTGAACCACTCAACTTTGGCCTCCAAGCACTATTAATGGGGATATCATGTTGAGCGATACAGATCAATTGTTTGAATTTTGAAAACAGAGATATGGATGTAAAAGACACAAATATTCTGTTATGCCAGTAGCAGTGCTCAATTAGCTGTAATGATATAAAAAGAAATGCTGCAAAAGAAGAATAAAATTTTGCAGTGCACCGAGACAAGCAAGATCATTTTGTAAATTGTTTCTTCAATCAGAATTCCTCCCTCAAATTTTTTTTCAAAGATTTAAATTAGTGACATAATTAATGTTTCAATTGAAAGCAAATGGCATATATATATGGTAATAATTTCCTTACATATCCAAGGAGGTTGTGAGAAACTCCATGTTGGTGGAAACCCAAACTCCTTTTGCCACTTATAATCTCCAGAAGCAACACACCATAGCTAAATACATCTGATTTTACTGAGAAAAGACCCTCAGATGCATATTCTGGAGCCATGTAACCACTGAAAATTTATTAATATCTTGTTATGAACCTTAATAATATAATTTTGCATTTGAATTAAAGCAATAATTTCCCAATATGTTGCATGGTACTCACTATGTTCCAATTACTCTGCTGGTTATTGCTTGGAGCTCTTTTGGATCAAAGATCCTAGCCAACCCAAAATCTGATATTTTTGGATTCATGTCAGAGTCTAAGAGAACATTGCTTGCTTTCAAATCTCTGTGAACAATTCTTAGCCTCGAGTGTTTATGAAGATACAGAAGTCCTTGTGCAATGCCTTCAATTATATGAAATCTCTTTTCCCAATTTAGCAATGCTCCTCTTATTTTATCTAATTATACCACATTCATATATACGATAGATAGTTCAGTAGAATGAAAAATATTGTAGAAATAAAACACAAATAAAACACAGAAGAAAAATAGCTAATGGCCCTGTATGGACTTATTTGAATAAATAAATAAATAAATTATTAACTTCATTAATTATACAAATTTGCATTTATATTTTTTTTACTGTAAATCAAGAAATTTTTTATTGCATCAGCTTTTAGAAAGTAATCAAGTAATCTATTTCAGGGGAAATTGTTTCTAGAGAAGTACCAAAAATGAAGAAGTCCAAGCTCTTGTTTGGCATGAACTCATAAACAAGCAAGTTCTCTTCCCCTTGGATGCACCATCCAAGCAGCCGAACTAAATTTCGGTGCTGCAGCTTCGCAATAAGCTGGATTTCATTTTTAAATTCAACTATTCCTTGACATGACTGTGCTGAAAGCCGTTTTACTGCTACTTCAAGCCCATCTAGTACCACACCCTGAGGGAATGAGTTCCATAAAAACTAACTTTTTTAGTTTCATCTCATAATAAAATCTATACTGTGTTCCGAAAAAAAAAAGAAAAAAAGAATGATAATCGTAGATATGAACCTTGTACACTGGTCCAAATCCACCTTGGCCGAGTTTATTTTCAGAAGAAAAGTTCTCTGTAGCTTCAGCTATTTGATTGAAATCAAAGAATGGGAAATCTGAACTACTCTCTCTGCTCCAGATACTCGATTGTTCATTGCTCGATAGCATTCTTTCTTCAGATATCTTCATATCTAAATCTTTTGGATTAAAAAAATTTACCAGATAAGTTTTCTGTCAAACAAGTTTTGATAAGTAACAGTCAATTGCTTAAATAATGAAACCTGCGGCATATCTTTGCTTTTCTATCCACAAATAAACAATGAGGCAGCCAGAAAGTAGCAGTGCCAGAGTTGCACTGACGATGATAGTGACGCGCTTGCTCATTCCTCCTGGATTATCATTTGAGTTGCAACTATTAATTATACAAGTTGATTTTTTAAGTACAAAATTAAGATACTTATTATCAGACTAAAAATAATATGAAGTGATGAACAAAAAAAATTTATTAACAAATTTTGATTAATTAAGAAAAAATATAGGGGAAACAGTGACTAATTATTTTATCTAATTATTTATATAGAAAAAAAAAATTAAGCTTACAATATGCAAATGGTACATACTTATGGGTCTGATGTTATTTTCGGCTGTATTTGTCTGCTTAACCCTTAAAAAGGTTCAGTATGACCACGTCCTCCAACTGAGGTTCAAATAGACTCCTTTTTGCAAACTTTTGAATGCAATTAAAACAAAGTTTTTTACTCGTCTTTTTTTTTTTAAAAACCTTCGCAGAAGCTGCGAAGTCGTGAGGGGGAATCAAACTCTCGATCTTTGGGTACTCGTCTTTACTATTTACTTTTAACTTTTCAGAATGTCCCAACTGCCATACATTGTTTTCATAAAATTCATATTGTAATCAAATAATAATATAATTACTCATCCTCAATTACACAGTATCATTATCAAGTTAACAAATATGAATGGACAAATAAATGACCCTTAAAGATTTCGGAGATCTAAGTAAACTGGTAGAACATTGCATTCATTAGTACCAGTCAAGATTCTCGGAATTATTTTTTAATTAGCAGTTACCTTTATTAGTACCAGTTGAAGTACTTGTTGAATTGGGTGCCAGAATTGGTTTGTTGGCAGATACAACAGGAGCTGGAGTTAATATTCCTGGTTCCAAATTCGATCCGAGCAATACATCTGGATCTCCAGAAAAAAATGTGTATGTGTCATACCTCAGAGTGCATCTAACTCCTAAAATCCGGCCCCCTGTCCTCCCGTCAAAGTAATTGAGCATACGATTGATCAATTCTTGTAAGCACGCACGACACGTGTCATTTGACATGTCAGGCGTGCACTGCGACAAGCTGTATATCACCGGTACAGAAGGCGTTATGTTTATATCACCTGTTCTGAATAGCTTTGTTGAATTATATGCCGCCTGGTCTGATACACTGCTCAGTAAAGTATCCACCACTGTGGTCAAGTAGGACTTATTAGCAGTACTCGATGAATCCCATCCACTAAATCTACCTCCCGTTGTGTATATAATGATCTGTTGCGAATTGTCAGTTGAGTCAAGGAAGTATCGGTTCGAGTACCGAAGAAGGCACATATCGTACCAGATAATAGCTTCTTTGGAGTAGGGGCACATATTATTTACATCTTTGAAGGATTGATTAAGGCATCTGGCGCAAACAGAAGCATTGGCATCGCCTCGGCAAAGGACAAGACCGAAGATTTGATCCGCTCCAGTACCAGTTGAATTCTTAAAAAACCCTTTGGTTGTGACTGCATCTGTGGAAAGAAAGGAGAAGAGGTGCTCAAGATTGGTGCAATAGGTGCTGTTTGCTGTGTAGGTACCGGTGGAGCCGCACATTACGTACAAAGGATCAAAGGCATCTGTCGGATATAAGTCGAAAAAAATAATGAGGAAGAGAGAATAAAAAAATACAGTAATGCTCTGCATCCTAAAAATAATTGCAAGATGCATCTGAATATTGATTTGAGGTATGAATTATGAAACATACATAGTATTTTCTGGTAAAAGGCGTGGTTGGTGTATATTGTTTAAGGCTGTAACTTTCATGATTGATTTATTGTTTTCACCTTTTTCACTTTCATGCCCCCATCACTTTTCATTATTATTTCCGAGTAGGATGCTTCGTTGTTAACTTTTGCATTATCTCAGTCGTAATTAGGTGTTGTCAGATGTGAATTGTAAATAGTAATCATGAGATGGATTGAATCAGATTTGTGGGTCATATGTAATATAGTATTATTATGAGCCAATGTGGGACTATTGTTTTGAACGCTGAGCCTTAAATTGTCAGCATTTCTTCATTGATCATAATTTTCATATGCCTGATTATTCTGGCAAAAAGTATCAGTTCAACTTCTCTTGTAAGACAAAGAATTCGCCAAATTGTTTCTTTATTTGATAATCAATTTTCATAATTAAGTTTATACTTTTATTTCAAATATATATTTCTACTTTTATTTTTATTTTTTTCAGAAAAATTATAAAAATATACTTAAATTCCAATTTTTTTTATAAAATTGCGCCTACCTCTGAATTTTTTTTATACAAAATGTGCTTCTATTTTTATGTTTTATTTTCTCCAACAAACAAACCTTGTTTGCTATTAGTTTTAGACAAGTAAATTAATGTTATTTACAATTCCTAATTACAACTACATTTTAATTTCTGAGTAAAGGAGCAGCATCTTTCTTAATGTTGTATTTATTGTTGCGTTTGTTGGAATTAAGTGAGAATTAAAATGCTGTGCATTTTATTAGGTTCTGGTCCTACAAATTAATTGAAAGATATCATGAAGAAGAACTAATCATTAATTAATATTATCTACAGAGTACTAAGTATTTTAATGGTGACCTGAAAAAAAAATTTAATGGGATATTTATGCAACTGTCACAACCTACATAAGGTAATTAAGTACGGGCCTTCACTATAAAGTGCTTTTTGCCGACGGTTTTTTCGCAGATAGATATCTTATCAGCTATATCGATACGTTCAGAAATAATATTTTTTTATCGGTTTGCTCTTGGGAATAATTATTTTTTACCCTCGGAGATAGTAGTCTATTTTTATACTAATTAACGTCAATAAGATAGAAAAAATAAAATATGAAATATATTTTCTAAGATTTAGACAAATTGGCTATAAATTTGAGGTAATTAATTTAAAATAGTCTAAAAATGAATTGATTATCTATTATTTTGTTTCAAAAATTTACAGTTCAAATTTATTGAATATTACTTTAAAAGCCAAAAGCGTGAATCCTCTTTAAAATTTTAGAATATGCGAGTAAACTTGTGTTTTCAAGTTATTGAAAACCGAGTCAATTTCACTTTTTAAAAAAATATCAATTTCTCTATGATCCAACATCTTTATTGAATAGAAAATTAGTTCATAGAGGAATACTCACTTAACACAATTATACAATATTGTTTGTGCGAACATAATCACTTGAAAAGAAAGAATTTGACTGCAAAACTAGAAACTCAAATTCTACTTTTCTTAATTTCACAATTCCACTCAATTTTTTTTTCTTATTCGGCAGAAATTGAACCTCTCTTCCACTATTTTTCTATTCCATTAATGCCAAACATGCCCAAACTATCAGGACAGAGAACTTTATTGCAGTGGAGTATAAAAATAATAGACTGTTATTTAAACTTCTCCAAAAATACATAAAAAGAGAGATAAATATTTCATTTTAGTGCAAAAAAAAACACCAAACTATTTGTGTGGATAACTGGAATACCGGCATTTTTATTCATAACCAAAAAAAAAAAAATATATTATTAATAACCGGTCCACGAAAACAATTTCACCCATGACCAAACCGCCCCACCATTGGGCGGTTTACACCCCCCCCAGACCGCCCCGCCATCTGGCGGTTTACCCCCCCCCTAAACCGCCCCCCCAACCGGCGGTTTACCCCCCACCCAACCCGCCCCCCCAAGGGGCGGTTTACCCATTTTTCCTATATTTATCGTTTTCTCTCTCCTGTCTCACCATAATTCGTCCAATACAAACTAATTGATCCATTCTGCTCTCAAACAGTGTTCCGATGCGATTTTGAGGTGATTTTGAGGCGATTTTGATCAACAGTGACCGAGGTATATTTTTTTTAATTTAATTTTTTTAAAATTTTAGAAATTTTAGAAATAAACAAAAAATTTATATTGAACCAAAAATGTTGTTTTGAGACGAATTTATATGTTGTTTCAGAAATAAACCAAAAATGTTAATTGCACTGTACTGGGGTGGAAAAATCACGAAAGGGGAGTTCGGATGCCAATACTCGAAAGATGCGAGTTACGGCTTCCAACTGAATGCCAATACTTCAATTTATGAAATAAAGGAAGCAATCTTGCAAAAAACCAGTTGGGACTGTGCCCGATTTACTGTAGAAATCAGTACCCGAATTAACAACCAACCGACAGGTGGCAAACCTTATTATGTAAAATATCCTATAGCAGACCAGGATATATGGACAGCTGTGTATGGTTTTTTTGAGTCCACTTCAATCCCGATAATGGACTTATTTTGCAAAAAAGTTTCCATTGAACCAGTTGGTGCCGGGGCTGGACCATCTACCCAGAACAACTTTGACATTGGGGCTGGATCTTCCACCCAGAACAATTTTGACATCGGGGCTGGACCTTGTGCAGAGCAGAACTTGGACACTAGGGCTGGACCTTATGTCGAGAATGAAAACCCAGGATATGACAATTATACCACTGATTATAGGTATGATCACAACCAGGATGTGACCTCACCCCCTCGTGAACCTGTGAGACGAGATAGGTATTTGCATGTACCTGAGCGCCGTGCTGCACCCCGGGCTGAAACTAGAAGACGGTCATGTGTTGGTCGGGTTGGATATCAATCAGTACCTGATCCATTACCTAGCTATAACCCCCCTGAACCTAGAAGACAGTCTGCAGTCGATCAAAATGATGTAGACATTAATATTGACGGTATAGATGAGATACCGAGGGAGGAAATAGAAACTGGTGATGATTGGGACGGGGATTGGGATTCAGACAGATTATCAGAGGGCGATGATGAGAATATTATGCCTCCTCCAATTGAATATAGATTTCTGATCAGTGGACGAAGGGACAAGCACCCGGTAAGGACATTCAATGACACTACTTCCTTTGAAGAAGCAGACATTTCTTATTTTGGGACACGCGTTGTATATAACGAAGAGATTAGCCCGGGCCAGCTTTACACCAACATAGAAGAACTGTCGAGGAAAGTTAAGCAGTTCCATTTAAATGGTAACTGGGAGTTTACAGTAGCCAAGCGAGAGAGGACCCGGTATGTTGCAATTTGTAAAGAGACAAAGTGCAAATGGAAGTTGTCTGCCGCGCCTAAAGGCAAGGGGGAGGCATGGATAATTAAGGATGTCAAGGGACCACACACTTGCAAGTCTGCGTCAAAAAGGAAAGACCATACTGCGCTGACGGCATCAGTTATTGCCGATGTAATTATGGAAGACATTAAGGAAGAGCCTGCGATGAGCATTAAGGAGGTTGCTCGTGCGGTGAGAAAGATCTACCCATATATAACTCCACATTATAATAGATTGTGGAGAGGTCGGGAACTCGCAGTCTGCAGATGCTTCGGAACCTGGAAGGGGTCGTACAATCTCCTCGCACCATTACTTATTGCCATAACAAGTACAAATCCGGGAACCAGATTCCAGCAGTGGCATGTACCAACCGATACACCCGGTGAGGTACAATTCAAGGGCATAGCATGGGCTTTCGGTCCATGTATTGAAGCCTTTCGATATCTTAGACCTGTGATCAGCATCGATGCATGCTTCATGTCCGGCCGGTATGGTGCGGCTCTGCTTATAGCATGTGCATATGATGCTGAAAACCAGTTGTTGCCCATAGCCTTTGCCATTGTTCAACAGGAGGATGGTCCAAATTGGGGTTTTTTCATGTCCTTTGTGAGAAACGAGGTGGTAGGAAATAGGTTCATCTGCGTAATATCAGACCAGCACTTGGGCATTAAACATGTACTTAATAGCCCCAACTATGGTTGGAACACGAATACCGGAGAGGCTGTGCACAGGTTCTGCATGCAACACATTTGTGAGAACCTGTGCAAGAATACCGGCGAGGGTGAGTGGCTTGCTGACAGGTTCAAAATTGGCTGTAAAAGAAAAAAACCACGACGGATGGAAGAAATGTTCAGAGAATTTGCAAGAGTATGTATGCATTTCTTTTTTCATAATTTTTTTAGACATTTGTACGACTTGTATAACTGACTTTTATTTATCTATTTTTTGTAGACATTTCCGGAGGCAAATGCCTATTTAGCGAAGGCAGGCAAGAGACGTCCGAAAGATCCGTTCGAGCCGTCAGCATATGAGAAGATATTTCAAGCATGTGATGGAGGTTGGAGATGGGGAATTATGACCACTAATGGGTCAGAGTCATTAAACAATGTCTTCAAACAGAGCCGTATGTTACCCGTGGTTTCACTGGTGGAGGACACATTCTACAAGTTAAATGCTTGGTTTGTTGAGAGGCATGCTAAAGCCACTGCCTTAGCGAGTAGGGACCAAACATTCTCAGATCGAGTTGAAGAGAAATTAAGCAAACACAGAGAAAAAGGTTCTGTCATGCGCGTTGTACCGTATGGTACCACAGGTACGGAATATGAAGTGCAGGTTCAAAGTGAGATTATTCCACCGCGCATGAACCAAAATGGCATTATAGAAACTCAACAACGCGCATGCAAGTACAAAGTTATTTTAGGCGATAACAATCAAGTAACGTGCGAGTGCCAAGGCCCCCAGTTAGTTCGCATACCGTGTTCTCATGTTATGGCGGTTTGCCGAGAACGAAACTTTTCTGAGGACGTATTTGTTGATAACTATTACCGTACCGATTTCCTTCTGCACACCTGGACACCATCATTTCACAGCTACCCCAACCAGTACCAGTGGCCATACTACCTTGGGCCTACGGTGGTTCCCGATAAGAAATGGATCAGAAAGGGGAGGAGGAAACACAATCGGCGAACAATGCATATGGACAGGATGCAAGGTCGTCGAGTCGGACATGAGGCTCACCGTTCTACTACTGACAGACAGAGGGCAGGTATGTAGATGATCTGTGATAAACTTAAAATTGATTTGAAACTAAATTTAAATATTGATACTGAATGTTCAATGAAATGCATTGCAGAGGCCGTAAACGAAGCCAACGAAAGAGAGAATGCTAGGGTGGTTGCCAATGCCGGACCTTCTGGAAGCAGGCGACCCAGCCAGGGAAGCCAATCAGGGAGTAGTCAGGGCTCTACAACTGCTGATGTCGCGCCGTCATCCACTTCCAGAAACCTAAGAAGTAGACTTGGTCTGTTCAGCCGCAGGAAGACTTAATTCAGCATATGTTGTATTTATATTTCTATCTTATATTCCAGACTTATTTGTTCAGTTACGCTATGAACTTATTTAATTAACTTATGTTGTGAACCATTTTCCGTATGTTAATTAACTTATTTAATTAATTTATGTTACAAAACCATAAACAGGTACAAACATACCATTATTGGTCCTCAACTTTTCTGATGACCGAACATAAATTATTGGAATTGACATTTCCTATATCTTCTCCATCGTCTAAAACTCACGCACGAAATTAAATCAAATACAAAGCACGACTGACATGGAAATAAACAGGGAGAGTGATAAAAGAAAAAAGAGAACACGAAATTGAACTCGCACCACAAATTATATTCTTCACGGAAATATATTGAACCATTTTCCTTAGATAAAAACTTATGTTGTGAACCATTTTCCTTAGATAAAAACTGATAATTACTACAAAAACTGATAATTACTACAAAACCTGATAATTACTACGAAACCTGATAATTACTACACACTGATAGTCTTACACACTGATTCAATTAACTTGTTACACATTGATTGTTAGAGTGTTCAGTCGCAGCAGCCGAAGAGACAGTTTTACCAGCATTTTTCTTTCTTTTCACATCGCCGATATGAGTCGCATCAGGCTTTTTCCCAAAACTAATCGGATTTTGTTTTTTGTAAAGACTTTTCTCAAAATCATCATCGTCATTCAATGACCTATGTATTACACAGTTCTTCATAGTACAAGAACCGTTCATCGTTGACCTTTCAGATTTCCTTTTTCCACTACCGGAAGATTCACTTGATATTTCTCTGTTCATCGTTTTCGCCTAAATAAGGCAACAACACAAACAACATATAAAATAATAATACAAAATGAATTATTCGTTCAATATTAGTTTTTTTTTTATTTATCAAATTTCTCACATTTAGAAAAAAGGTAACATTTAAAAAAAAAAATACCTCGGTCACTGTTGATCGTAATCGGCTAAAAATCGCATCGGACCACTGTTTGACATCCGAGAGTGAGAGAGAGAGAGAGAGGGGTGGCTAGGGTTTCGGGTTCGGAGGGGATCTTATATAATTAATAAAAAAATTATAAAAAAAAAAAAAAAAAATTACACTAAACCGCCGGTTGGGGGGGCGGTTTAGGGGGGGGGTAAACCGCCAGATGGCGGGGCGGTCTGGGGGGGGTGTAAACCGCCCAATGGTGGGGCGGTTTAGTCATGGGTGAAATTGTTTTGGTGGACCGGTTATTAATAATATATATTTTTTTTTTGGTTATGAATAAAAATGCCGGACTGGAATATATATAGGGCATAATACATTCACGTGTATCAATCATGTGATGTGACAGTGTCTATTTACATGATTTGATTTCTTTAATCGAAAATATATAGTACGTCACGTTATGCAAATTGAATTTGTCACATTACATAACATCACAAAAGATCTTGTCTCAACCATTCATCAGTGTTGGAATCGTGCATGAAAAAATTCAACGACTAAGATTGGAATAACATAGTCATACTCTCCTATTTGAAGAGCAGCGGAGTCGGTTTCATTTTAAAATATCGCCAAAATTTTAGTGCTCGCTTGAATTTTTTTTTTAATTACAAAGAGAAATTAGGATGAAGAACGTGGCCAACGCACGTCTTCTTTACTTCATGAACATCTGTTTTTTTTGGCAAATGAATGAATTAAATGTGCTCACATAAATAGAATTTTGAAGTTATTAAATGAGCAACACATGGACATTATTGAACTTGGTAATTAAGCGAAGAAAATCAAAATCTATTGAACTTAGTTAGACACAAAAAAACATAGATAATAAATCAAGTACATAATTTTTTACATAAATAAAAAATGAGTCATTTGTCCTTGATAACTAATTAATTAGAAGAATAAATATAAGTTTTACGTGTACATACTACATATTTTTATTTGTTAATAAGAAATAAAATAAAAACTTAATAAATTTTAATAAAAAATAATAAATTGGATAAATTTGTAAATTACTAAATTTTAAAAGGAGCATATGATATTATGAATTTTAGGGGGAAATAATAATAAGTAATTTTGAAAATTTTGAGAATTGAGATAAATTAGAGGGAAATAAAGCAAAATCTGCAGTCTCATATTAAATTAACATTATTATTTTTTTATGGTTGGCGAGAACGCCAACAAATATATTTATAAGAAAAAAGTTATTTATACAAGGATTCTAAAACTACCTCTAATTACATTTCATGCTCATTTCAGCTAAGTCTTCTTAAACATAATTCAACTATATATTGGGCAATCTCAAATGTTGTTCCATTTATTATCTTTGTTATCGTTATGACAAATGTTTTATCCGTTATGCGTGACTATTAATTAGTTTCAAGAGCCACTTAATTCAATGATTAATTCAACGGTTAGCTCCATTAATTAAATTATTAATTCATGACGATTGATAAGCAAGCATGACGATTGCTGTAACGAACGTATAACAATTGAGAAATATTTAGGAAAGGATCCAAACGATACTTATCTTTATCAATTTTTGAAACCATATGTAAAATCATAGTTATTGATAGACTACAACTAGGGTGTTCTTAAGCTCACCAAGTCTTTTTGTGAGCTTAATTCAAAAGTTATAGAATTGACTTCAAACAATATATGCAAACTGTTCAAACCGATCTATTTCATGAGTATTGCATTTGCATGTTAAATTTATAAATTTTCGAACTAATATCAGAGCATATACTTGTGGGTCATTCATATTTGAAACGTCGAGTTAATTAACTTGTTAAATTAGTTATATATTAAGTAGAGTATTATTTTTTTTTTAACTATTTTTTATGATTCTTGAAAGACCTTTTTTTTTTAACTTTTTTTTGTATGTTTATACAAGTAGCAGTAAGCTAGGTGTGTAGCCTGACTCCGACTCTCATGATACATTATTATTTATATTACTGTGACAATGATATTAATGTTAATTAATTGCTAAAGGGATAACTTTTGTGACATTAACCCTCAGAATTTTTTTGCACATAACAATGTAATTAATAACGTAAATGATAGATTCCACCTTCCAAATCTGTGTATATATTAATTGTTAGTTTCCTCTTGTCCGTTTGCATCTCACTTATTTTTTTTCTTTTACCCTCTGCTCTTGTCCGTTTCTGTTTGTATGAATTTATTGGCAAGGGGTGCTGTACGTGTTATGATGACATATATCTTAATATATTACTGTGGATACTTTGAATTAATTATTGGATATAATTTGGATTAGAAATATATATATATTCAATTAAATTCTATGAGGGTGTTCGGCAAGCCTTTTTAAGAGGATGAAGATTAAAAATTATTTTTTACTAAAAAAAGTATTTGTTCAGTAAAATAGTAAGAATATTAAAAATACAGACTTAGCATAGATAAAATATATATCATATTATAGTATGTAAATATTACTCTCTCCAAACGTGCATTTTAGTGTAAAATAATCAAGTACAAATAATGCTCTCCAACGGATCATATTGGTAAAGCCCAAATAACAGAAAACCAAAATAATCAAGTACAAATGTTGTAAGTGAATTCCTCCTTTCTCTCTCTTTATATATATATATTTTTTATTTTATTATCATTAATTTGTATAAAATCAAAACAGTATTGTCATTATCTTTATCAGTCACTCTCCACATGAATCAGTTGTTAGATATTTTTCTACACCGGTATACATTGTGTCTTGAATTTGGTTTTGGAAAGTGCTCCATCTGTTGAACAAATTAAATATTAATTAGTGATCTAATTTGGATCAGAAATAGACTAATTAACCTCTAGTTTAATTACTAGATATTTTCTCAGCCTGTCTAAATTAATTATTTGTTGTTTCTTCAAAGGAAATAATTCTTAGATATTTTCTGAACCGGACTACTTGGAAGTTTCAAGGTATTTAAATATTTTCTCATTACATTTTCAGTTTTTCATTTTTTTTTTCTCTCACACAACCTCCTCCCTCTTTTTTCATACTTATCTTGTAATTTTCTTTTACAAACACTGGGAATCCACAACGGAAACCCAAACTCTCTAACCAATTAAGTTTAATGGAAAACAAAGACTATATCTTGTCCTTACTAAAAAAAAAATTAATTACATTGAATTATTTTGTGGAATGGAAGGGTGTCATCAAGTGCCCATCATTTTTATAAATTAATTACAACATGTATTGAAATTCAAGCATATGATTTTTCATACGAAAAATATTCCTTTAGCCACTAAATTAGTCGAAATTTTCATTTAAGATAGAACTTTTATATTGATTAAAAATTATATCAAACATATATTTATATAAGATATTACATTTCACCCAACATATATTACATTTTCTAAATCTTGGTGCTACCAATTCATTTTTGAGGTTTTCAAAATTTAAATGGTCATTTTGAAGTGCTCAACATGTTCTCCATATTAAAATGTGCTTGGGACCAAATTTTATATTTTTTTTGAATTTTTTTTTACTATTTTTGTATGGATTTTTGAAAATAATTGTTTTGAATAATAAAAAATGCAAAAATTATTTTCAAAAATCCTTAAAAAATAGTAAAAAAAAAAGTTGAAAAATGTAAAATTTGATCTCTAAACACATTTTAATATGAAGAAGATACATGTTCAGTACTTCAAATCAACTATTTAAACTTTGAAACTGTAAAAATAAATTGGTAGCACAAAAACTTAAAAATTACCATTTTGATCTTAGCCAGGGTAGTTATTGGTTCAGCTGTCTCGATAACCTTGTAATGAAAATATAATATATCTATATGCAACATCATTGGCAACACCTGCTTAGTCAACACTGTATAATTAATAGCTATTTTTTGAGAGAAATTAACCCGTACGTAGGATAGCTAAACACATTTATTATTACGTTGGAGATTATTATTTTGTTTTAAAATAAAAAATAGAAGTTAATTACGAGAACTCCTTCAATTTTTATTTATGATACATTGACCTTTGAATTTTTAATTTTTAATTTTGATAATTATTTTATATAATTGATGACAATGACCCTCTCGACAGTTAATCTACTATTTAATGATCAATTTTTTATTTATAAAATAGAGAATTTGCTGGACAAATTTATCAAAACTATTATGGATTATAATAATTTGCAATTTTCAAGATAATTTAAAATTAATAAACCTGACAAAACATTAAATTAATAATCATTCCTTTCTACATAAGATTTGCTATTTTTCATATAATAGTTTTGACAAAGCTAGTTTAATTTGTCTTTTACAGTGTATTGGTCATGTATTCTCTTAATTTTGTTTCAATTGATGTACGATGCGTGAATGTCAATATCTTTACCCATACATTGGCGCAAAAAGGAGCATTTTGTGTCGTGCTGTAAGAGAAAATTTGTAAAACATTTATGTAATCTAACTTACCATACAATATGTAGTAAAACTGTGTTTACACGTATAATGATATTAATATTGTGAAAGCAAGAGATATTTTTTTGTAAGAAAGGTATAAAAAAGTTAAAAAAAAAAAAAAAAAAATCCAATGAAGATAACGGAGTGCATGAGTGCATCAATTATTTCACTTATTTTAAAAATTTGTTGAACACAAATAATTCCACAAATCAATCGAAACCAACCCTAGAAAATCAAAATTAAAGGAATGGTTAATTATACCAATTATAAAAGAAAGAGACTTCCCTTTAAAATTTGAATGAACAAAAAAGAAGGAAATGAACCGTTCAAATTAAGTTTCTAATTTACTATATATAGAACAATCACAATTAATGAACAAGCATCTGTAAAATGAAACTCTACCAATCTCCTAATTATAGTTGAATAGTACTACTCAGGTTCTTTCCTTTTCTTTTTGTTTTTTTTTTTCTTTTTTGTTATTTGTGGATCATTTCATTATGGGGATGGTTGGTACACAAACAATAGTACATACATATGCAATTTTCTGTATCTAATACTAAATTCTAGCTGTTATAAAAATGTTATTTAGATTTTTATAAGACTAGAGAATATTATTTACAAACAAAAATATGTAGCAATTAATAGTGCATTACATCTCCACTCATGTCCAAAGCAAAAATTTGGTACTATTAAGTTTATAACCAAAATTATCTATAGTAACATCATCTGCCTTCTGGGCTGGTTATGGTTATATAATTTATAGATCGGGATGACCCAGATTCATTCTCTGAAATTCTGATATTGAAATAAGCAGGTTGCTTTGGCTGTGGTAGAATTATATTTTCTGTGGTAAGAAAGGTTATCACATCTGATATAATGGGTCGATCGTGTGGATTCTCCTGTACACACAGTAAAGCTACATGGATGCATCTCTCTATCTGCTCTTTTGATGCTTCAGTTAATGCAGGAGAGATTAACTCTGTAATTTGTCCTTCTTTCCATCGATACCATGCCTAAAAAGATATTTCATGACACAAACAAAAAATCGTTTTACTTAGTTGAAAAAATATAAATTAAACTGTGTTTTCTACCAGAATTCTACTCTTTATATATATGGACTTACTGTGCAATTAATATCATGTAATTACATCTGAGAGGTTAATGGTTATCTAAATAATTTGCTTACATATCCAACGAGGTTGAGAAAATCTCCGTATTGGCGGAAACTCATATTCCTTTTGCCACTTACAATCTCCAGAAGCAACACACCAAAGCTATATACATCTGATTTGACAGAGAAGAGGCCTTCTGATGCATACTCAGGTGCCATGTAACCGCTTCAAGAAAAACAGGAAAAAAAGTATACAGTTATGAACCTAATTAACTGTTCTTATTATCAAGCAATAATATCTAACAGATTTTTGGTAGTTTTTCATGTCATACTCACTATGTTCCAACTACCCTATTGGTACTTGCTTGGAGCTCTTTCGGGCCGAAAATCCTGGCCAACCCAAAATCTGATATTTTTGGAATCATTTCGGAGTCGAGAAGAATATTGCTTGCTTTTAAATCTCGGTGAACAATTCTTAGCCTCGAGTGCTTGTGAAGATACATAAGTCCTTGTGCAATGCCTTCAATTATCTCAAATCGCTTTTCCCAATTCAGTAAAGCTTCTCTTCTTTTATCTGTGAAACAACTTAGCATAAATCAGTGGAATCAAAATAACACAGAAGACAAAACAAAAAGGGAGAGAGAAAGGAAGAGAGTCATAGATTTCACTTTGAATTACACAAGACAAGACATTCATTTCAAAATCTAAAAGTTGTTTACCTTTATCCAAATTATTATCTCTTTCGTATTTATTATCAATAATACATTATTTCATATTGAAGGCAGTTTCCTAATTGTTTGTAAATTGTAATGTAGCCATGATAATTATAATACCATGTTGTATGATGGAGGCCAACTCCAGTACAGACATGAGTCAATATATAGCACAAAAGAATACAAAACTATAAGCATTGCCATAGGTAGTGCAAATAGGTTTCATCTTTTGCACAAATAAACTTTTGAAATTTACCAAAAATGAAGGTGTCCAAGCTCTTGTTGGGCATGAATTCATAAACAAGTAATTTCTCTTCACCATGGATGCACCATCCAAGCAGCCGAACTAAATTTGTGTGTTGCAGCTTTGCAATAAGTTGAATTTCATTTTTGAATTCAACTATGCCTTGACATGAATGAGTCGAAAGCCTCTTCACCGCTACCTCAAGTCCATCCTCTAGCACACCCTGAAAGAGACAAACAAACAACAGATAAGCTAAATAGTTGTGTAGTAAAGTTTGCATTTTTCTTTTTTCTTTTTTTCTGATTCCATAAACAATGCATCACCTTCACTCACTCTAAACAAAAGAAAAGAAAGCAAACCAAAAATTAAAAAAGAACTAGAAAATGAGATAAAAGAAAACAGAGGGAGCACCTTGTATACTGTTCCAAATCCGCCTTGGCCAAGTTTTTTGCACGATGAGAAGTTATTTGTGGCTTTTGCTATTTGATCAAAATCAAAGAATGTGAAATCTGAACTTCTCTCTCTGCTCCAGATATCTGGTGCTTCACCATTAGATCCGAGACTGACTTCTTTCTGAGAAATCTCGATTCCTAAAGGATTAAATTAAGAAGATGATACTAGCTAAGTTTTTCATTAAAAGACAACATAATAAAAGAGTAAAGCTCTGTTTTATAAAGAACCAAACCTGAATATCTCTTCTTTTTTAACCAATAAAAGCCGATTATGAAACTTAAAAGAAGTACAGCCGCAATTATATTGATGTAGATAATGAGGAGTTTTCTTGATCCTCCGGGAAAAATAATTGAATCTGCAAAGTTTAATATGAATTATATGCATCACAATTCCCAAGGTTCTAAATAATTTATACAAAATAAAGAGAAAAAAAAGAAACAAAATTAAGTTTATGATAGGGAGCATAACCACAAGCACAGTTTATTATTTTTTTTTTAAAAGACAAAACAAAATGAGTAAATGACCAATTAAAGTATATCTATAGGTTTCTATATTATTATGTGCTTTCATTTGATCACATTATCCTTCGAGAGTAAAACTGTACATGATTTCCCACCAACCAAGTTACTTGTTGTTGTTGCGTTGCTGTTATATATAGTTGTGATTTAGATTGAATGTGAATAATGTTGATGTAAATTTTGAAGAAAATCATAATAATTATAACGAAGATCACATGATTTAATTTTATAACAGAATAACTGTGATAGCGAATGTGAATTCCTTGTCATATTACTATCTGAGTATCTATATATTCCAAAATATTGTGACTAATTAAGACTATTGGTCCAATTATCAATTGCATTGCTTCTTATCCAATCTATAGTAGAATTGACCTGAAGCAATATGTTACACTCTACTCATATTTGTTTTATTCACCGGGATAAAAGTACTTAACAACAACGTCGTTATTCCTGCGGCTATTTTCGTCACTAATAGCGATACTATCAAAAATAACAATTTTTATCGGCTTACTTTCTGCAATAGTCATTTTTTCTCACAGATAAAATAGATTCTTATGTGTGTGTGAGAGAGAGAGAGGAGGGTTTCAATACCTCATGTTTTTCATACTTCATTTTTTGGAATTTTTTTAATATTTTTTAGATAGATTGAAAATCACTGTTATCGAACAGATCAAAAATAGTGATTTTGTATCTATCTTAAAAAAATATTAAAAAATATATATATAGTTTTTTAATCTCCGAGCATATTTTAGTATGAATATCACGTTGAGCGGTTCAGATCAATAGTTTTAACTTTGAAAATGAAGATATAAAAATAAAATATGAAAGACATGAGGTATTGGAACCGGGAGAGGGGGGTTTCCGATGCCCATCGGACCAGAGTCTGTTCGATGGGTGGTTTCTACCGTCCGATCTACTTCAAAATCTGTGTGCACGGATATTAAAGCAAACAGCACGGATATTAAAGTAATGTGCACAAATCGTAAAGTGAATCGGATGGTAGAAACCACCCATCGAACAGACTCTGGTCCGATGGGCATCGGACACCCCCCGCTCCCATTGGAACCTATACACACACACACACACACGCGAAGTTAAATTAACTTTAAAGATCTTAATAATTGGCATGGATAAACAAATTTTAAAAATAATATCTAGCAATCTAGATGTGATCTGCATTTATAGTCAAATTTAATGCCTAATAAATGACGCTATGTAGTAGTGCATGTCTTTCAGTTTATTGGTCGACTTGAAAATTGCACTATTTAGCATACAATAATTTCTGATGAAAAGCATACGTTAAAATACACAACCTGCATTTTTTTATTTAAATATATATATATATATATATATATATATATATATATGATAATAAATTAGGGCAGGCTCTGTTGTCAAACTTATTAAGATCGATCAGGCTCCGTTGCAATTATTGGTCAAATCCAATTGTATATATCTTTATATTTTTCTATTAACATTAAATGAATGAATAGACTATAAAAATTAATGTTATACTTTAAAACATAAATAGACAGATCAAGAAGATTTTCAGGCGATGTCGCAATTAATACCATATATACTTTGCTTTCAATAAATCCGTACGGTGATTGAACCACCAATAATTATTATGCATTAATTCGCTTCATTAAAATTAAATGCATATGTAATCAGATTGATAAATTCATATGCAAATTAATACAAACTCTTACAATTTAATTACAAAGTCTTAGCAATTTCATTTCTAAAATAATAATAAATTTTTAAAAATAGATGGCCTACCTAGCTAGTTTTATTTTTGTTAAATTATTAAATGGGAGTATTAACAAAATAGTTGTTTGACCTCATCACATGTAAGATTACTAGTGAGAGTAAATTATTCTATATCATGAATTACCTCTTGGAATTGGAATTCAGGACATCTTGTAACTCTTGTTTAAACTATTTTTAATTTTAATCCATCTTAGGTAACGGTCATTTATTTGTAGGGGTGAAAATGGTATGGATAATATTCAATCCGTATTCGAAAAATTAGATGTGGATATATATAATATCTGAATATCCGTGTGGATATGGATATTGATATAGTTTTATGTTTCAATTATCTGTATCCGAATAGTAGATATATATCACATATTTTAATATATATTATGAAAAAATATTGTTATTCACCATCATAATTAGATAAATATTATGAACTTTAATATTTTTTAATATTCTTCATATTATTTAAATAAATATCTGATCCGATCTGTATTCGTATTCGTATTCAGCTAATATCTGATCCAGATTCAAATTCGGATAATTACAAAGAAATATAGATATGATTTACCATTATCCGCTGAAGTTTTCACCCCTATCATCTGTTTTTTTTTTTTTTTTCTAAATTAAGAAAAGGGCTTGAACACATGCATGATCTCTTAAAAATTCATACTACACCCACACACAAATTATCTCATCTATCGCTTGAGGTATACAAAGTCATTTACAATTACAAATTATGAGACTAGCTAGTATCTGTTCTTTATATATGTGTGTGTGTGTGTGTGTGTGTGTTTCTAATATATGTATTACCTTTATTTGTGCTTTGTGGAACAGTTGCTAATGAAGGTGGTGGAGTTGTCGCTAACGGTGCTGGAGTTGCCAAGTTATGAGGCCGAGGAGACACTGAAGGTGCCGGAGTTGGCTGCTTGCCAGACGCCGCATCACCAGGTGCAATCGGTTTCACCGGTCCCGAGATTGAACTAAGCGGTAATACTTGTTGAAAGTCAGAGTAAAATTTGTATACCTCATACCTTAAGCTGCATCTAACCCCTAAAATCCGGCCGCCTTGCCTCCCGTCAAAGTTGCTGAGCATCTGATTAATCAAATCTTTCAAGCATGAATGGCACGCATCGCTTGACATATCGGGTGTGCACTGCAACATGCTATAGATTGTTGGTTCAGATTTTATTGTGTTTATGTCACCTACTGCAAACCGTTTTGCCGAGCTATAAGCTGCCTGGTACGCAACACTGGAAAGTAAGCCTTCCATCATTGTCTTGAAGTAGGTTTTGTCAATGGCATTCGGTGGATAATTCCATCCACTAAATCTCTTGCTTGTCACATTATTGAAATTCCACATGATAACCTGTTCAGAGTTGTCGGTTGAACTGAACAAGCTGTCATTGTTTGAGTAGCGAAGGAGGCAGAAATCGTACCATATTGTCGCTTCTTTGGAGTTCGGGCATACAGTTTGTATGTCTATGATGGATTGGATAAGGCAGCTGCTGCAGATCGAAGAGTTGACATCACCACGGCAAAGGACGAGACCAGAGATTTGGTCTGGTACGGAAATTGTATCTGTAGTGAAACCTTCCGATGCAACGGCTTCTGTGGAAAGAGAAGTAAAGAGTTTTTCAAGGTTGGTTTTGTACATGCTATTCTCGGTGTCGTTACCAGTGGAACCGCATGTGTAGTGGAGGTAATAATTTGCAAAGGATAGATTAATCTTTTGAAAATATGTGAGGAAAAGAATGAGAAAGAAGGGAGAAATGCAAGGCATCCTTCTGCTAGCTTTTTGGTTTTGGAAATTAAGTTTGTGATTTGTGTATCACACAAGAAATGAAAGATGCATTTGAAATTAAGGTTTGGCACAGTGTTAAGAAGCTACAGTACATGGGTATAAACTGTAAATAGCTAAGAAATTAATATAGCAACGCGCTGTTTACAGCAGCCTCTGGTGGATCTTTCTAAGCCAGTCCCTTTCGTTATAATTTTTCGCATTTTCGTTGTTAACGTCGTCATTTTCATTATTATTTTCGAAAATGATGTCTCATTATGATATATCGCGTGATCACCGTCTTTCAATTAGTCGTCGTCAGATGTGAATTCTATAATGGAAATCTTAGTATTTATTATACAGCCCTTGTATGGCAATAGATTTGCACAAGTCATGAGATAGAACATGTGGTAAGGGTTAGTTTTACACAATATATCAGCTACAATTTCAATTCATTATTGGCCATGAATTGATAGTTCCATTTTGTTTTCTCTGATTAAGCTGATAAATATAAACAATTGGAACTTTCTCCTATGGCTAATAAAACTACCCCTATCCAAACCAAACTGATAAGTTCCTTCAGAATTTTCAACAAAAACTATTGCATAATATGTAAATCATAATTGCATATGATGTTGTATTATAAAATTATCATTCTAATGTGTATATAAGAAGTCAAATGATATAATTACCTCTACCTTTCATCCACCAAACTTCATCTGTACTAATTAATTGTTGACTCTGAAAAAAAAAATTAAAAGAAGAGAGAGCAACAGGCCATACAAAATAACTGAGAAGCAAGAAGAAGGAAATTACTAGACAATGATGGAAAATGCTGCTGGGATTATTGCATTATTCATTCACTGTGCTTCTTTAATGGATAATAATAACTTCATTGAGAAAAAAAAATTACATTTTAAATGATATGAAAAGAGAAAATAAAGTTAAGAGGAACCAATTTTTAGGTAACTTATCATGTATATATTTGGACCTGATATCAACTGTAAAATCTGATGATATGATCAAAACAATTGTTATAGTAACCATGATTCTTGAAAACTACCTTACCTTATATCATAAATACCAGATAAGATATACAAAAAGTTATCTAAATACCATTAATTATCAGCTAAATTATTATTGTTAATTTTTGTTAATTGGGAAGGTCAGACATATGGAAATTTCTACAACCATGCATTTTTTATGCTGATAGTGAAACAGAGACAAATCATACAAATCCAAAATTATTATCTGATGCCTTACTGATTTGACCTGATGGCTTAAATTAGATATGTTATTGTCGAAACTTCGTATAATCTGAGTCAGATAGAGTAATCAGATGGCCTGTTTCTGATCATCAGTGTGATTAAAAAATAAAATAGATGGATTCATTTTTTTTTTTACAAGAAAAGAAGACTACAAGTTGAGAATATCATGGGTGGTAAAAGAGAATCTAAAGTTTGGAATATTAGTTGCTGATTTTATTCAAAAAAAAAGTATGAATGATTTTGATACATTCCAAATCAAACTAACTGATTTAATTCACAAAAAAAATTAACTTATAAAACAGAATAAGTTGCATGTTAAGTGAAAATTGAACGGAGCACAAGTAGTAACTAATTTAGTTGATCAATATATTAATTTAAAAATAGCAAACTAGTTTCATCTCATGTAAAAATTAAGTTCCACAATAACAATTAATTTAGTTAATCAATGTGCAGTAATTTAAAAAATGACAAACAGGTTGCATCCTAATTTGATAACTAAAATAAACAAAGTAGGTCCGAAGGATCATTTCATATTGCGCCACAGAGTAACTTGTCTCTGTTACATATTTAGGCCTTGTTCAATAGCGTTACTGTGTGTGTGAAAAAAAAAAATTCAGCTGATTTACTGAATCAAGTCTGTTCTCAAATGTAGGCCGAACAGGACCTTAAGTCCAATCCGATTAATCTAATTAAACTCAGGCCTAACATATAAGTTGGTTTATTATTTTTATTAGCTAGTTTTTTTTAATCTTTTCCTGGTCTGATTCAATACAAGTTGTAGGCCATGTGGCCCTTATTGATAAAATGAGTTTTAGTAAAAAAAAAAAAAATCAATAATTCAATAAATTGAGTAAATTTGTGTGTTGTTGAAATTTAGAAAGGTAAATATGATATTACGAATTTTAGAGGGGATGCGTAATCTCAAGGTTTTTTGAGAGATATTCGTGAAATTTCCTTAAATTTGGTAATATATGTATAGATAATAATTTTGTATTGTTAACTTAACAAGTAAGAGTGGCAGTAAGAATTTTTTCTGTGTTAGATTATCAACTAAGAGTACGAACAAGAACTACTTCATGCTCGTTATTATGTAGGATAATTGACAAGAGTAGGACTAGCTATTCCCAAGTTCATCAAGCTCTTTTGTGAACTCAACTTTAAAATCTATCGGATTGGCTTCAAATGACGAATCCAAGCTGTTAAAATTCTTTTACCTTACGCATGATGCGTCTACATGTGAAAATTTTAAATTTTAAATAAATTTTGTATAGAGTCAAGCAGTCAAAAGGCGTCTCAAAAATAAATGCTTTAAAATTAATTTATAAACCTTCTAATTTTGACTAGTTGATTTTATATTAAATTAATTGAAAACTCTAAAATTTTCACATGTGGACGGATCACTCATAAGGTAAAAGAATTTCAATAGTTTAGATTAGTCGTTTGAAACTAATTCGATAAATTTTAAAGTTGAATTTACAAAAAGGCTTGGTGCACTTAGGAACACCTTAGTTCTACTCAATTGACAAATATAAATAATTTATGGATAATTTTACATTTGTACGAACTATATAATTTTTATTAATATGATTAGATTGATTTTATACAATATTTATATTTTTTTTTATTTAGTAACTTATGACAATAATTATTTATCTAATATTTTATGTAGCTATTTCATCACTAATTTATGACAAAATTAATTAATATTATATTATATTATTTTAATTAATTATGTTACGGATAAGATAAGACTAATTTTATAAAGTTACATGCTGCCATAGCCATTGGCACCTAATAACATCTGAGGCGTTGGTTCAAAATCTGCGTGTTAATTTGATGAAATCAAACGGCGCTGAACTGCTCCTCACCAAAAATGAATTCACCCCAAAAAATTAACGATTGTGGATATAGGGTTCAAATGCCTCCATTTCTTGTGCCTTCACCATGCCTCCATTTTTAAAAATATTAATAACTCAAAATATAAAACTTAAATGTCAAAATAAAGCCGTTGGATATAATCTATATCATTTTACTATGCACGTGTAAAACATTATGACATTTCAATTTTATTTTGGTTGTCATCAAGAACTTGTAAAAAACGTACTACTGTAGATAATTTCTAGACGTTGATTTTCCAACTTATTGATTCATATAAAAACAAAATCGAAATATGATAATTTTTTTATAAACATATAGAGAAAATAACATAGATCACATCTAACGGTTTTATTTTTACTTTTAAGTTTTAAATTTTGAGTTATTAAATTATTTAAAAATAAATACTGAGTTATTAAAGTTGTAACTAACCAGTGAATAACTCCAAATAAAGAAATACATCTTGATACATAAATATGGTTCCACAGGACAATATGGAGCTCAGTCTCCCGTATGGAAAGATATCCTGAGAAGTAAGGATACACTATACAAGTACAAAATAAAGAAATACATCATAATATCCCTGCTGAGACCATCATAACCGGTGAATCCAAATTTTCGTCACTATTAACATTAACCCCTTGAACTGTTAACATTTGTGGGGTATTTTTGTCACTATTAAATTTTGTTGAATTTTTAGAATATTTTTAATCAAATATGTTAATTATAGGTATAATTGTGGCAAATAGTCAAATATAATGGTTTTAGAGTGGTAATTAACTAATTTATGGTTTTGAAGTGGCATAAAAAAAAATTTCTCTAGAAAAAATGGTTTTCCGGTTCAGAACCAGTATAGGCTTCTCAGAAGGCCCAAACCAGATTATTAGGCCGCTTCCCTTGAAACTAAACGGGCCTTGAACTTGAATGAACTAAAGTTGTATTAATGTGCTCCTTTCCGAGATTGTTATTTTGGTAAGGCGGATTATGGCCTTCAATATTTTAAATTTGGGCTTAAATTCCTAGGAAGGCTGATTTATGGGTCTTGCTTTTTCTAATTTGGGCCTTTTACGTTTTGTATTTCAGGCCCAACTAGGCTCCATTTCATAAATCTCTCTCATCTCGTCTCTCTTCCCTTTGTTCCCTTAAGAATTCACAGCACAGCATGCACGCAGAAATAAAATAATTCCCTTCTTAGTATTCGTGCGAAAGAAGAAAAGGCGAAGCATAGCACGCAGCTCCAACTTCCAGTCTAGATTCCTTCTCCACAATCCAGTAGCCATGGTGAGTTCTCTCTCTGTCTCTCGATCTATCTTCGTACCTGGCACTTTGGGTTTCCTTCAGAAACTACGATCCAGCCATGGTAGCTCCAACTTGCGGTCTAGGTCTACTTCGCACTTCGGATCCTTTTCGTTAGGGATTGGGGATTTTCTTTTTCCAGTAATTTCTCATAAGGAAGTTAAGTCACGTGAACTTGTTAATTTCTAACTCTTGGTGTTGCAATAGATACTACCATAATGTGCTTCAATTCTTTTACAAAATCTGAAGAGCTTGAAATTACCCAATTGAAAAAAAAAAACCGGAGTAATTACAGACCCAAATTGACCCGACCCAAAGTTAATCAAAGCGTAATTGACCTAAACCGATATCACCAAATATGATTGCAAGAGCTTGAAATTACCCAATTTGGCTCTTTCTTGAGTAATGATAATGCTAGTACAGTAATAAAAACCTGTCTGGAATGGCTAAATAATTTCAAAGGAACAATGCCATAATATCTTTCCGGATTTGCCTTGTCTAACTGTATTCTAAGTTATTTGTATGTGTTTTTTATGGGCAAAACAGGAAGATAATATGTCCCTAGAAGGAAAGATAGAGGCTTTGTTAAATGTAGAAAAGCAAATGCGGTTGGCCGGTGATGTGGCCGGCACGAGAAAAGCAGCGATGGACATTGTGGAGCTCTGTTATCAAGCTAAGGCTTGGAAAACTCTAAATGACCAAATTGTCCTTTTGTCCAAAAGGAGAGGCCAACTTAAACAGGTTTGTCTTATCGTCTGTTTTTAACTGACTTGTTAGATTTTATTTTTAATTATTTAACTAAAATTTCGGTATAATAATGTTCACTTGGAGTTAAAAACCTATTCCAATTATAAGAAATTGCACTTTTACGTCGACCATTTTTGTTTCTTTTTTTGTACTCATTTTATCTAACTAATATTTATAAATTTTAG
Source organism: Carex arenaria (assembly GCA_964058825.1). Classification (NCBI taxonomy): domain Eukaryota; kingdom Viridiplantae; phylum Streptophyta; class Magnoliopsida; order Poales; family Cyperaceae; genus Carex; species Carex arenaria. The sequence continues at coordinate 107,637 of CAXKVW010000562.1, forward strand.
ATATTGTGTTGCTTCTTCAGAAAGAATGAGAAATTGTATATTCTAGGAAGAGTTTTATGTTCCAGTCTATGAAAAATTAAGAAATCTCTTACCATTTTAATGCAGGGGATTTCTGTATACTACAGTTTGCCAGCTCATGAAATAGTCCTGTAAGAAACTATAATAGAGTATAGGCATTAGTTAGTAATTGGTACTCTTGTAATTAATCAATGGCATTAGTGTAATTAGAATGTAATAGGGATTAGGTAATGGCACTATTATAATTATGTAATTGCCTATATATACAGGACTAATGCCTCTACTCTATTAAACTAGCTATTTTGTGCCGTTTCATGAAATAGTCCTACTCCTATAAGAACTAGCTATTTTGTGATATTTTCTTTCTCAAAGGATGTATTCATCTAGTTATATCTTTTTGTTTGTTTAATTATGAGTTTTGTTACTTCTTTCTGTAGGCTGTGACAGCTCTGGTGCAAAAGGCAATGGAATACATAGATGAGACACCTGATTTGGATACTCGTATCGAACTCATCAAGACACTCAATAGTGTCTCTGCTGGCAAGGTATACCTGTACACATTTTGCATCTCTGCATTTTGTAATTTCATACTGTATCTTGGTTTCTGTATCAGGTACAAGAAAGCAACATTTTTCTTTCCTTTTGTGCGATATACACTTATGTGGGGTTTATAAAGGAAAACCAATAAAATATAATGAACCGGTGTTTTCTCGTCTTTTATCAGATATACGTAGAATTAGAGCGGGCACGGCTTATCAGAAAACTAGCAAAGATAAAGGAGGAACAGGGGCTTATATCTGAGGCTGCTGATTTGATGCAAGAAGTTGCAGTAAGTATTGGTTTTGGCATTTGTATATATATGAAAAATGTTCATTTATAAATTGTTATTATCTGTCTTTATCAAATAATAACTTACTTTTGTGCAATATGAAGTTTCATCCCAATTTTTTTGTTTCCAGGTGGAAACTTTTGGAGCAATGGCAAAGACCGAGAAAATTGCATTTATTCTTGAACAGGTAAAGTATATATTGTGCTTATTCAAGTATCATTGTCTAATTTGTCGAATGACGTTATATGGAGACAAAATGCTGGATTTGAAACTTTAGCTTCGCTTATAGTGATCGTCGAGATTTTGAACTAAATTTCATTTTTAATTGATCCTATGCTGTTAAACAATGTGAAAGGGGTTTGTAAATGAACACTGTTACCTATATTCGAATTTAAGTTGACTATAATAAATAATTAACATCTTTGTTTAAAACTTATAGGTAAGGTTGTGCTTAGACAAGCAGGATTTCGTCAGGGCTCAGATTTTGGCGAGAAAAATCAGCCCTAGGGTTTTCAACATTGATCCCGCAAAAGAAAAGAAAAAACCAAAGGAAGGAGACGGTATTGTCGAAGAGGCGCCGGTGGATATTCCTTCTCTTTTAGAGCTGAAGCGCATTTATTACGAGCACATGATCCGGTATTTAATATATATATATATATATTTATTTCTCTTCTTTGAATTCAATTTAAAATACTAAGCATCTTTATGTTTTAGGTACTATACCCATCAGAATGATTACCTGGAGATATGCCGTAGTTACAAGTCAATCTATGAAATCCCTGCCATTAAGGAGGACCCTTCACAGTGGATACCAGTAAATATTTATTTTACCCTTCTTAGATTTGATTGTTGAAGTGGTTTTAGGTGAGATTTAATTTCTATTATAATTATGTAGGTGCTGAGGAAAATCTGCTGGTACTTGGTACTCGCTCCACATGACCCCATGCAATCGAGTCTTCTTAATGCCACCTTGGAGGATAAAAATATCAATGAAATACCGAACTTCAAGTAAGCTTCTTGTTTGATTTTCTTGGATAGCATATTACATGGGAAAATTTTATGTACACTCTTGAAAACCTCAGAAAATAACATATCCCTGCAAAAACTCAAGTTTTGTGCATAAACAGCAAAACTTGACAAAGAAGTGATAATTTCTGTTTCATGTTGATCAATATAGATCCATTGGTGTTAATATTTTTCATTTGGCGAGGGTATTGGGCCTATTTTGAATTTTCATAAACGGGAGTTTAAATTTTTCCTTCAAAATTTAAGCTTAAGAGCCAAAAATATAAAAATGCTTATGAAGTTATGATCTGATGATATTTTTTGTTAAATGTTGGAATGAATTAGGCTGCTTCTGAAGCAGTTAGTGACGATGGAGGTAATACAGTGGACGAGCCTGTGGGAGATGTACAAGACCGAGTTTGAAAATGAGAAGAATTTGCTCGGAGGGCCCCTTGGTGAGAAAGCTGCTGAAAATCTCAAATTGCGCATCATTGAGCACGTATGTTTCTGTGTGTGTGTGTGTGTGCGGGTTGGGAGGAGGGGTGGGGGGGGGGGGGGGTGTTAGTGTGTTATGGTCTAAGTTTGGCTTTGAATCCCTTTTTATGAGTTAAACCATATAGTTTGTAGTGGCTGCTCCAGACAAAGGAAGGGAAAGCGAGGGTAGGGAAGTGGGTCAGTGTAAAGGGTTAACCTCCTCTACACCTTGATTTGAGAGTTACAAAATTTGAATAGTTTGTATATAGAGTTCACCTCCTCTCCCCCTCAAAATTTTGTGTCTGGAGCAAATATAGGTCGGTCAGGTTTGGTCAAAATTTAGTGATCTGGAACAAGCAAATACAGGTCCAGTCAAAAGAATATATTCAAAAATGAAAGAACCGAAAGGGTAGGTACCCAGTTACTACTAGACTAGTGTGTTTTGTACATGCATCTGCGTTTGTGGGTATACCATCTGTTTTTGGGGTCCAGATCCCCTAAAGTAACCCAAATTTTGAGTTTAGATCCAGACCGGTCTGATCAGAATTCAGGCCAATCTGGCCTGAGGTGGAATGCACGGGGCCTCTTGTGCCAGAGCAGATCAAACAGTCCAGATCCAAACTCAAAATTTGAGTTTCTCAATGGTATCTGAATTCCTTTTTTTTTAGCATTCCAATTGTTTGCTTTTTAGTTGTGGGCATTATTTACTAAGAAATCTATGTGCTTTATTTCAGAATATTTTGGTGGTCTCCAAGTACTATTCAAGGATTACATTGAAGAGACTTTCTGAGTTGCTTTGCCTTAGCTTTGAGGTACACGTATTGTTTCCCCTTGGACGATTCTTTGTGCTTTGCAAAATGTGAAATTATCTTACACACCCCTGGAAAATATTAGAAATTTATTAGCCATTCTTCTAGGTGTTTCAAAATTGTACAAGTTAAATGTTTTGAGTCTAATTGAGTAATGTGCTGTGCAGGAGTCGGAGAAGTACCTATCAGAGATGGTGGTGTCGAAATCTCTGATAGCAAAAATTGACCGACCGATGGGAGTAGTGTGCTTCCAGACAGAGAAGGACAGCAACGACGTGCTCAATTCCTGGGCAGGGAACCTGGAGAAGCTTCTAGAACTCGTAGAGAAGAGTTGCCACCAAATCCACAAGGAGACCATGGTGCACAAAGTTGTGCTCAAAGCATGATAACATCCTTAGCATTGCCTTCTGATTTTATTTATGTTTTTTTTTTATTTGTACTCAGGATTTTGTTCCTAGCTTGTTGTATACATTGGGGGTACGTTTGGATGAACTCTAGAATAGCTAGAATAGCTACTGTTTAGAATAGTAAATAAAAATAGCTACTGTTTAAGAACAGTGCTATTCAGAACAGTGAAAAAGTTGTTTGGATTGCATATTTAGAATAGAGTTTGGATGGAATAGTTACTGTTTAATAATTTATGTGTAAGATTAAATATAATACAATATAATATTAATTCAAATATTAAATATAATATAATATTATTTTAAATATTAGATTAGCATTAAATAAAATATTATATTAAATATAATATAATATTAGTTTAAATATTAAATGTAATATAATATTAGTTTAAATATTAAATGTAACATAATATTATTTTAAATATTAGATTAGTATTAATAAAATATTAGATTAAATATAAGATAATATTAGTTTAAATGTTAAATGTAATATTATATTAATTTAAAAATTAGATTAGTATTAAATAAAATATTACATTAAATGTAATATAATATTAGTTTAAATATTAAATGTAATATAATATTTTTTAAATATTAGATTAGTATTGAATAAAATATTAGTTTAAATATAATACAATATAATATTAATTTAATTATTAACTGTAATATAATATCATTTTAAATATTAGATTAGTATTAAATAAAATATTAGATTAAATATAATATAATATAATATTAATTTAAATATTAAAATGTAATATAATATTATTTTAAATATTATATTAGATTAAATATAATATTAATTTAAATATTGAATGTAATATAATATTAGTTTAAATATTAGATTAGTATTAATAATGAAAGCAACAAATGCTATTTCATGTTTTTGTAAGAATAGCGAATAGCAATGCTATTTTAAGAACAATAGTTATTCCGAATAGTTCTATTTCCCGTTTGGATGCACCTTATTCCGAATAGCATTGCTATTCTAAAAACAATAGCTATTTTTGTGCATCCAAACATACCTTGGTTGTCTTTCATTTTCTCTCCTGTGATGGTTTAATTACATCTAGGCATTAATGATATGTTACTAGTATACTTGTCATTTTTCTGGTGGTTTGTTGATTTCTTGGTTATTTATGAGTGAGGCTATGGTACTATGCATAGTGCAGATTGGTCTGTAATGCAGATCAATATTTCCGTTTTCAAAGTCAAATAGTCAATTTGAACCGTTAAACATGATTTCTTATGAAAATGAGTTTTTAGATTAAGTTGTACAATTTTTAGAATTTATTTACTATTTTTTAAGATAGTAGAAAATTTTAAAATAGAAAAATAAATTTGATCTTCAAGTGCATTTTTTTATAGAGATCATGCTGATTGGTTAGATTGAGTTTTTGAACTTTGAAAAGAGATATTAATTTATAGTATGGATCAATATGCACAGCGCATAATACGGTAGCCTCACTTGGCGGCGATTATTGTGTTTACAGAAGCTGAAATTTGAGAACAGAGAGCTTACAGCATATCTACACCACACATCTTCTGTAAGGCTTCCTGAGTGTGTTTAAATAATATCTTAAATGCACATCGTATTTTGCAATATTAGGTTCACAATAACATAATATATTTGCAGTATTTGAATTAGTTTCGGTTCGTAGTTTGTTTTGACCGTTACGTCAAATTTGATTATCCTTTCATATTGCTTAAAAATATAAATCTGGATTCCAACTACAAAGCACGCATTTATATAGCCAATGTTGTTCCTTAAAATTTAGTTGTGCCAGTTGTAGATTACAAAAAATTTCTAAACATGTGACATGGAAAAGGCAAGAAAGAAGTAAAATTAACTGTTCAAGGCAATAAATAATAAATCCAGTTTAAAAATTAAAATACGATTCATAATTTGAATGCGTTTTTCTAGAGGCAGCAACTGTGGTGCGAATACCCTTATCTAAGAACATAATTATATTGACCGCTTATCCACTACCAAGAAATATTATTCTCTGGGCCCCACAAGTCAGAGAGGTGTCCAATCTAAAATATCCACAATGTTCAATGATTTTTTTTGTGGTAGGACTAGGACTAGGAGTTTCAATACTAAAACAAGTGCACCTGGACCTGGAGTACAGCCGTACCGGTGAGAGCATTTAAGATGAAGTCCACAATTGCAATTTGCAAAAGAGACGTCGTAATCTGAGCCGTTGATTTTATATCAAATCAACGGGCAGGATATTGAGTGTTGATTTAAATAAACTTACTGGAATGACCAGTTTGCTGTTTGCGTGTGGGGATGTAAAGATATTGACAGATTAGTTTTTACTTCACGCAGTGCACAATTGCATTCAGCGCTGGTTTGGCTCTGTGGTCCGTGCGCTGCTTGAAGAAAAAACATCTTTACCCTGTGGGTGGGGGCTCAGTGCGCCATTTTGTGAAAAACACAAAAAGACGAGAACTCTATTCTATTCCTCGTCTCTAGCTTTTCTGATCCATAGTTCCATACCATAATCAGATCAAATAAATTGCCTTTCTTCTTATCTCAGTCGATCGAAATTTCTCCACTTCAGTACCCAATTCGGCGTCTAAGTCGATACTACATGCGCGATTTTTCCTTTTTCTAAGTAGGTTTTGATTTGGGATGTCGGGGGGATCGCTGAGAAGCAACGGTGCGTTGGCGAAGACAGAATCAATGGAGATGAGATGGGCCTTAAAGGATGAAGAAGGGAGTTCCGACGAATTGGAGGAGTCCATTGGGAGGTCCAGCTTTGAAGAGGAGGATGACGACGATGATGTAGATAGTGAGCATCAGAGACTGGTTCGCACTGGACCCCGCGTTGATTCCTTTGATGTAGAGGCGCTTGAGGTGCATGGATATGAGATGAATGGCTATGACGAGGTAAAAAGGTTGAATATCTCTTAATTCGATGATTGTTAAATTTTACAATAGATAACATTTGAGAATTGAGTTTGTTCGTCAATTGTAGTTGAATTAACTATCCAATTGAATTATTTATCTGGGATTAAATTGTATCATAAAATTTTGGTACTTAACACACTGTTAGTTTTGTTGCAAAATATGGACACTATTGTTACTAAGATTGACATTATGTGGTCTATAACTTATTAAGACCAAAACTTGATAGTTATATAGTAAAATCTTTTATTTTAATGAGAACCTTCATAAGAGCAGCATAATGCGATTTAAGACTAAGAAATTAGTTAGGTATTTTTTCGGTACCAGCTGTTTGGTACCGCCTCATGTAAAAGACAAGTATGATTTCAATATGAAATCAGTGGGCATTGCTCACTTTTGTCAAAAATAAAAGACTAAAATATCAGACCATTCCTTTGTTTTCATCCTATTTTATTTTATTTTTTATTGGGGAAAAAATGGTTAAGAACATTTATGTTTAGACATCTGATTTAAGAGCAATTTAGTATTCTTTTGGACTTTAAACCCAAGCCAATGCAATAGTGTTTATATTCTTCGTAAATATAAGATATTAGAGCTTTGGCATAATTTGTGTAATTTCAGGAATTTAGCTGTTGCCGAAGCATAGTTCTGGCACTTCAAACTCTTGGAGTAGTATTTGGGGATGTGGGTACAAGCCCATTATACACATTTGATATCATGTTCAATAAGTACCCGGTCACGAAAAAGGAGGATGTGCTAGGAGCACTGTCTCTTGTTTTGTACACCTTGATTCTGATTCCACTTGTGAAGTACGTTTTTATTGTTCTCTGGGGCAATGATGATGGCGAAGGTAGGTTCTTTTGCATGCCTATATAGAGTGAGGCTATGGTAGTATGCATAACGCAGATGAGTATGTACTTTGGATTGGTATATTCATTTTTAAATTCCAAACAATCGATGCCAGCCGCTCAACATGGTCTTCATTTTTAATATGGAAAATATGTTGAGCGGTTCAGATCGATTGTTTGGACTTTAAAAATGACGAAATTAGTCCATCCTATGGACCGATTTGCGCTATGCATAGTACCATAGCCTCACTCATGTTTTCATAGTACTTTTCAGTTTTAGCTGGTTTGTCTTAGGTACCGAACATTGGTTAAACCTATTATACCTCGTGTCCCTGAACATTACTCAAAATTTAAATCTAATTATCCTGTTAATTGAATGGATAGGTTATGACAAAAAACAAATTATTTGACCACTATAACTACAAACACATATCTGTCAAATTAAAAATGTAAAATTTGTAGATACGTTCCCTGTGATTTTGATAGGCCGTGTTATCAACTGTAGTGCAATCTGAAAACTGATTGGTCATCCTTTAAGAAATTTAAAATTTTTTAGTAAAGGATTTCCTAATTGCACCAAATTAATGCACAGTCTATATAACCGAGGAAGAATGCATCTGTATTATTTTTTTATTCGAGGAATTTTGACATTGGTGCCAGTTTTCAAATGAACTTGCTCAACTAATTCTTGCTTTTATTTTCCTTATTTAATAAATAAAAATTCATAATACTCAAAATAATCCAACATTTTGTAGCTTGATCCTCTAATATGCTAGTTATCTTGATTTAAACACTTATTTATATCTCAACCTAAATTTTGATCCAGCCATGCCTCTAGATGAGACTGAACCGAGCAAAAATCATCACAGGATTTCAAAATGGTGTCAAAATACTGCAACCAGACCACCCAAACTGAGTCTTTAGAATTAGTTGCAAATGTACCAAAATTATAATAGAAGGGCACAAACAGTAGAAAAAATTTACTACTACCAGTCCATAAAAATACTTGTACTTGTCCAGTAAATAAAACTGTACCAAAATCTGACAGTTCAATCCATACAATGGTTTTTTCACAGGTGGAATATTTGCTCTGTACTCGTTAATATGTAGATATGCACAGGCGAGTCTCTTACCAAACCAGTTACCGTCAGATCAACACATCTCCAGTTTTAGACTGAAGGTGCCATCACCTGAACTGGAGAGGTCTCTAAAGATCAAAGAGACACTGGAGACATCCGGTATTCTAAAGAAGTTGCTTCTGATTTTGGTTTTACTGGGCACTTCTATGATAGTGGTTGATGGTGTTGTAACTCCAGCCATGTCAGGTTGATTTTTTTTTTTTTTCCACTTTGAAATTTACAAGGTATCATTCTAAATATTTCTTTCTTTATATACAATTTTTTTCTAATAAATACTGCAGTTATGTCAGCTGTCAATGGATTCAAGGTTGGACTATCAAGTGTAAATGAAGGTACTCGATTTCATTTAGTATTATGGTAGTCATTAACATCAATTGGTGCTTAGTTGCTTAAATTGAGAATGATTGGAAAAATTGTTTAATTATGACAGAAATACTGTGGAACCCCCCCCCCCCCCCCCCCCCCCCAGCACATGCACGCACACACACACCCGGGAATCATAAAAAATTGCATTTGTTCCCAATAGAAAATTTGCGTATAGATCTCTTTTTCCTCTTTGTTCCTCTCCAAACAGAATGGAGGAAGGAGAGCAGTTTGAGGGGTTTTTTTTTTTTGTTCTTTTAAGAGTGTTCAACAAGAAAACTAGATGATTTGCGTCATTTGGCAGTGATTTTTCATGACAATGAGATTTTGCAGGTACACATGACATGTGTTCTCACTGAATTTTAAAATTCTCGACTTATAAAGTGTGTTTTCAAATATTAATATCAGGTGAGGTGGTGATGATCACGGTAGCATTCCTTATAGTCTTGTTCAGTGTACAGCGGTTTGGCACGAGTAAGGTTGGTTTAGCTGTGGGGCCTGCTCTGTTCATATGGTTTTGTTGCCTGGGTGGAATCGGCATTTATAACCTCCTTAATTACGGTTTTGAAGCTCTGAGAGCATTTAATCCTGTTTACATCTATCGTTTCTTCAAATCGAATCCAAGCCAGGCTTGGTTATCTCTCGGTGGATGCCTGTTGTGTGCAACAGGTATAGTTGTTATCAAATCGGTTCTATGGTTTGCATTTAGATAGGAATTCGCATCCCCTGAGATATCTCAAATTTTGTGTTGACCTGTGGAAAATTCAGACTGTTCAAATTATTTCTGCACGAATCTCAAAAAAAAAATAATACTGCCCCCTGCATTCCGGATTGCACCGAAAAAATTTGGCCTGACTTTAGATAAACTGAAAATTTGAGTTTTTTTCAGAGGATACGGACTGCTAGTGCAATTGTATTGCTCTAAAATGCTAAACATGATTCTTCAACTTTCGTTCTTCATTTTAATTTTGTTTACATAAAAAAAAAAAAAAAAATGACAAGATTCCTCTCTTTTGTTCAGGATCTGAGGCAATGTTTGCAGACCTTTGCTATTTTTCTGTCAAATCTGTACAGGCAAGTCGTTTATAACCTTTTTTATTTTCTGATTGGAATGCAATTTTTCTTTGTTTTCGTGCACTTTGCTTGAATTAGCAAAACACTTCTTTGAACCTCATGCTTCATTGCAGGAGCTTGATATTCCTCTTTTAATATAAAATGAAAATCTGTTCTTTAAATATGTACTGAGCTTATACTTCATAATTTTTATTTTTATTTGGCAGTTTACATTCATACTTTTGGTGCTCCCATGCCTTCTTCTGGGTTACCTCGGCCAAGCTGCCTTTCTTTTGGAAAATTTAACTGACTATCAGCAAGTCTTCTATTTGTCCATTCCAAGTAATTCTCTTAACCAATTTAATATGAAAAATAGTATTTTACTAGGGAATTTCATGTCTTAGATTTATCAACTTTGTCATCAAAACTTAAATGAATATATTGAAACCAAAAATGAAAAAAAAGGCCTAGAAATAGCTGGATAAAAGCTATCTTATTAAACCCTAAATTATTCTACTGTAATGTTCTTAAATTTTGTTCTCTGTCTCCGTGATTTAGGTAGGGCATTTTGGCCAGTAATTTAATTATTTTACTGGGGAATTTCATGTCATAGATTCATCAACTTTGTCATCAAAATAGATGGTTGGTTATTCAAATCAAGACAACATTAAATGAATGCATTAAAACCAAAGAAATGAAAAAAAAGGTTAAAAAATAGCTTGATAAAAGCTAGCTTATGTACCCTAAATTTTTATACTGTAATTATCTTAAATTTAATTATTTGTTTATGTGATTTAGGTAGGGCATTTTGGCCAGTAATGATTGTAGCTACAATTGCTTCTTTGATAGCAAGCCGTGCAATGACAGCAGCTATTTTCTCCATTATAAAACAGGCAACAGCACTCCAATGCTTCCCTCGACTTAAAATAATCCACACCTCGCGCAAATTTATGGGCCAGATTTACATCCCTGTTTTAAACTGGCTTCTCTTAGTGTCTTGCCTTGCCTTCGTTTTGACTTTTGGCAGTATCTATGAGATCGGCAATGCATATGGTATCTTATTACAATCTTCTTATATTTTATTTTTTTGGACTTAGATGGTATCTTTGTTAGAGTGAGGCTATGGTCCTATGCATAGCAGATAATGGTCCGTACCATGGATCAATATCTCCACTTTCAAAGTTCAAACAATTGATCTGAGCTGTTCAACATGATCTTCATATAAAAATGTACTTGTAATTTCTGAGAATTTTTTTACTATTTTGAGATAGGTAGAAAATCAATTGATCTAAAAATTCTAGACCATTCAAAAGTAGTGATTTTCTATCCATCTATAAAAATAGTAAAAAAAAATTCTAAAAAATATAAAATTTAGTCTACAATTACATTTTCATATGGAGATCATGTTGACCTGTTCAGATTGACTATACAAACTTTGCAAGTACATTTTCATATGGAGATCATGTTGAACCATTCAGATCGACTATACAAACTTTGAAAATGAAGATATTGATCCATAGTCCAGACTAATCTGTGCTATGCATAATACCATGGCCTCACTCTCTTTGTTAATCATAAATGTAATACCCAGGAGTCCAGGACTGAAACTGGCCCTGATCACTGCTTTGACAAAAGCCAATTTTTTTTTTAAATTGTCAAAAAAAAAATTATGTTGTACCAGTAATAGTGAGGTATGTACTGAACAATACACCTGACTGGTATTGTTGCAGTAGGATATGGCAGCCTAAGCGGTACTGGTTCAGAACACTGCTTTCATTCTGAGTGGTATGGCTGTGTACTCTGGCCTGTGCTTGTCAGTACATATTCTGAGCATGACCAGTACTGGTATGAAACAAACTTAACAGAATTACGGCATCTAATGTGACTAAACTTGTAATTTTTTTTCCCAGGCATTGCGGAGGTGGGAGTAATGATTATGACCACTATCCTTGTTACCGTAATCATGCTTTTGATATGGCAAATCAATATAATACTCGTTTTCTCCTTTTGCACTCTCTTTCTGGGCATAGAATTCCTGTTTCTCTCCTCTCTTCTAGCGAATGTAGTCGATGGCAGCTGGGTCCTACTTGTATTCGCCTTCATTGTATTTCTCATAATGTACATTTGGAACTATGGTACCAAACTAAAATACGAGACTGAAGTCAAACAAAAGCTCTCCATGGATTCTCTCATGAAACTCGGGTGCAACTTGGGTACAGTTAGGGCTCCTGGGATTGGATTGCTGTATAATGAACTTGTAAGAGGTGTTCCTGCCATTTTCGGCCATTTTCTGACAACACTGCCCGCAATTCATTCAATGGTAATATTTGTGTGCATCAAGTATGTGCCGGTTCCTGTCGTGCCGCAATCTGAGAGGTTCTTGTTTCGACGGGTGGGCCCGAAGAACTATCGCATGTTTCGTTGCATTGCTAGGTACAGCTTCTTTCTGTGACATTGGGGGTGGAGGAGAGGGGTGGGGGAGAGAAAATGAAGAGAGATAGAGAGAGAAACCAAAGAGGTCAGGGTGTAAAATTTCTGAATTTTTTCTGTACCAAAAAAATAAAATAAAGATATACCATTGATTTCGGACAATTTCGTTTTATACCACAACCACTGAATAATTCAGCCACCGAAATCTGTGTTATGAGAGTTGGTTTCAACACTTAGATTTCAACTATAAAACGAAATTATCTGAATCAAATCGATTGTATTAGTGAAATTTCGTAATTCCTTCACGCTAACGATAGAAAAAATCGGTTAAATTTCATAAGAACTAGTAGAGGGTGAATGACCAGCACGAGACCATTACACGGAAATGTGATTTGCTAATATCTTTATTACCTCAATTTGACTTGACTGAATATAGATACTATTACACCAAATATGCAATTAAATGATGGTTGAAACAACCCGCAACAGGTATGGCTACAAGGATGTGCGCAAGGAGAACCACCAGACATTTGAACAGCTCCTGATCGATTCACTCGAGAAATTCATCCGCCGGGAGGCCCAAGAACTACTACTCGAGAGTGACCACTATGACTCTGACACGGATTCCGATGTCATCAACCCCTTGCCCCAATCCTCCTCCCACTACCTTGTGGGCCCCAATGGCGGCCTGTATTCCCTCTCTATGCCCCTACTTCAAAATGAGAAATCCCCACTTTTGGAACCCAGCACGTCTTTTTATGAATCTAGAGATGGTGATGATGTTGATAGCTTAGTTGATAAGGAACTCTTGTTCATGCGCAAAGCAAAGGAATCGGGAGTGGTTTACTTGCTTGGCCATGGAGATATCAGGGCCCGCAAGGACTCGTGGTTTTTTAAGAAATTAGTGATCAATTACTTCTATGCTTTTCTGAGGAAAAATTGTCGGAGGGGGATCACGACTCTGAGTGTACCGCACAGTAAACTAATGCAGGTCTCCATGACATACATGGTTTGAGTTACACTGTAAGTCTAGTTACATGCATCTGTGATTACTAACCTGATGGATAGATTTAGTGGTAGTCAAATTGGTGGGGTGGGGATCCTATTTTGTTTTCCAATTTTTTTTTTTTAGATTTTTTAGATTTTTTGAGTGATGCAGCATATAATTTTTGGAGCCAAGAGTTCCGTTTAATTTTTATGTATTTTGAGAAAATAAATTCAGGTATAACTTTTCGTATAGTTTAGTTGGAGGGCTTTTATTATCCTTCTTGTGCTTGGTTGCTGAAACTTTTTGTTCAGAATTAAAGTTCTTAAACTAGTGAGTACTGAGTAGTAACTTTGGTAATAAAGAATAGTTAAGTATATCACAAGAGGGATTAAATTGCTATTCCAATAGAATAGGGGGTAACACTTGTCGATCATTTTTGTTTCCTAATTTTGCATCCTTGTTCATAATATTGAGTTGTTTTGCAATTTAAATGGTGTTCAACATGTGCAGCTAACTTTCAATTACAACTTTTTCTTAGTAATTTTGTACAAGTGTACAAGTGGCAAGAGTCTAGGAAGTTCTCGACCAACTATTCACCTAATATATTTTGTTTACCCTTAGACACCCAATTACCTATATCTTCATCATGTAAATATAATTTTTGTTTTAGTCCTTGAATATATCAAAATATGATGTGAATCCTCCTACAAAGTGACAAGTTTGTGTGTCTTATTGTATAGGAATCGAGCTGACAAATGTACGTGTGTATAACAATTATATAAAAGAGAATTGCAGCAGCAACTACGGTATCATTTCAGAAAGAATTACAACCTAGTCCAAAAAATTGAAACCCTTAAACAATTTTATCAACAACTATATATATATGTATATATATAGCCTTGCAGTTTGGAGGGCAAATTAATATGTTATTTTGATGAGGGTTACAGATGAAAAATATAGCGAATATATATATATATAGAGAGAGAGAGTATACAAGGAGCTGTATATATCTTGATGTGCATATATATAATATTTGCACGCGTAATCTATCTATATAGAGATAATTTAAATAGAGATTGGCGAACAGAATTTCATGTTGTCCATACCAAACACGGGAAGTTTATGGATGTCGCTTTATCGGAGGATTATAAACCTAACTTATAGCTAGCATATACATAACACGACAAATACATAGTGCCATGCCATCAGAGATGGCCTTAATTAATTAGGTAATATCTAGTTCTCTACATCTGTACCACTATTTCATATTAATTGTGTGTGTGTGTGTGTGTGTGTGTATGCCCAAGACGATATATATCATCATTAATAAAGAAATGACAAAATATTTAAATTGCACGTGCTACTAGCTAATCTCCAAGTAATTAAATTTAATAAAACAATAATTTATTTAATTGAAGATGGACTGGTATATATTTGTTTTAAATTCTTAATTAATATACATGAAATAATAAGTCAAATTTGGACTTTATAAATAATAGTGAAGTCAAAATAAGCAATTAAGGACATCAACATTTATTAGTTGTGATCAATTGCCCAATGCCAACTAACATTCTATTCGCATATTTATTTAATTAATTCCATGTGCCATATTTATATTATTCATCGATCATATCATATGATACCAACAGGAAACATCTCAGAGGATGATAACAAACTTTTCATGTTCTTCTTACCTAATTTTGTGTTATATGTATTATAAAATATTTGTATTATAAAATATTCCCATTAATTGTTTGGATTGGCTACCTCCTCTGTCTTAATTAAATATGCAACAACAACAAATAGACATACTTGTACTGTTGCAAATGTTTACAGCCACCCGACAAATTTGTTTTCTCGCAATTCAATTTTAAATAAATAAATAAATATATATATATATATAGGTAGCTAATATATGACGTTATTATTTTTTTTCTAGTACCTTTATTTGTGCACCAAATTTTTATTTCATATTTCAACGGAAATATATATTTTCTAAAATAAGGATGTTGTTAACTCGGTATTTATTTTTTATATGTTTTAAAAAAAATTAAACATGCTAGTGTTTGCGGAGAGTTTATTTCTATCATCATCTGTGTTAGTGCTAATTGTCAAAATAATCATCTCATATATTGATTTTGTCACTTGATATTATTATTATTTCTTCGCCATTAATTACATAATATGTTCCAATTAGATATTTTTTTTTCTGTTTCATCTATCTAATAGATGAAACGTTATACTGAAACTTTTTTTGTTAATTAGTACTAGCAAATAATGTCAAATCACTCCAATAATATATTATTATTATTTTTACTATCTGCATTTCTCTTTCCTATATGGGTCTTCCCAATTCCCCATTTCATCCCCTACACTGCATAATGATGATGATGATCATCATATATCAACCACAACAGCAATTAAAATTGCCCAATCAAAATAAAACCAACAGAGGCAAAACCGTTCAAAACAAATGATTGGGTTGATTGAAGTTCTATATCATACACATCATACACATCATACACATTCAACCAAAAAAAAAAAATTTGCATCAGAGTAGATTTTTACACATACCAATGAGATAGTGACAACCATACCAATAATGGATTAAATTAGAAGCATTTTGGAGTAGGGAAAATTTAATTTTATTACCAAGGCAAGGCCTGGCCCAATTGAAAAGCGCATTAAATGAATTTAACTATTGAAGCGATGAATTATTAGTCTAAAAGAAGACTGGACTGTGAACTGTGAACTGTGAAGGAGCAGCCTTTGGAAGTTAAGGTATTAGTGCTTCCTGCCAATTACTGCTGCAAATGCCAGGCATTACAGACATATAATAGTCTGCTACTGCACCACTGCTTTACCAAACCCATCATTGACTTGTCGGTCCACTGGACCATGTCTGTCCACTCACAGGTCCCCTCTTCGGTCCCACCCAGTCCTGGTGATATGATTTGGTCTACTCTTCAACTGTACGGATTTACATTTAATTCTCCTATTGTATGATATCTATATTGTATTTTTTTTTCCTTTTTATAATCAAATTTGACTATATACTTGTTTTTATATGGTCATTTTCAAATTAAACAAAACAAGCTAAATCTTTTTGAAAAGAGTTGCAAACTTGCAATTATTCTCTTCCACATAGTTCTAGTTAGAGTGAGAAAAATGGCACGGCAGAGTTGGTTCCGTCACGGAATAGTACGATTACGACATAGAACAGCACGACACGTGTGACTTTTCCGTGCCGTGACTCGCGTGTCGCGTGCCCTGACTATCTTTTGAAAATTTGACACGGCACGTCATGCGAAAAATCCGGTCACGGCACAACACGGCATGTGGTCATCCGAGTCATGTGTAATTAGGACTGTTAAGTCTTAATCAAATGGTAAACATTGAATAAACTAACCTAAATTATGAAAAAAAATTAGTCAAATGTGAAAAATGTGACCAGTTACGTTTGGACATAGACTCGCGTGTCATGACTACCCTCCAAATTTTAGTTACGGCACGGCACGTGTGACTGTTAACTTGATTGCGGTAGAGCACGGCAAACTCCAGTTCTAGCTCTTTAAATTTGAAAGTGGTTACACAGACAGTCCCTGTTAGGTTATAGCCACAGAAAATAAAATAAAGTAATGTAGATTGGACTAAACAAGAGAATAGAATAGAATTATTGATTTTTATTGGAGCAGGTATTGGAGTAGGCTGAAGATCATAAATAAGGAAATATGGAATGAATAGTCTAATCAAATGTATGAATTTGGAAAAATGAATAATTGTCTGTGTGCTGTGGATTTGGATACTTTTTTTTTTAGTTGATGGATTTGGATACTCAGTAGGTGAAAGAGATTCTTTCTTTGTTTTTGAAAAGAAATATGTACAACAATTTCAAATTCCAAATTAACATGTGGACATTAATTCTTTGTCAAGAAGGCTCCTGGTTATAATGCTATCCTCACCTCCAGTTCAATCACTACTGGAATCATCAATAGATATCTAGTTTCTCTAATATGTTTTCAATAATCTAACAAACCTATCCTTTGCTTTTCTTCTATTTCTTTTTTCTTTTTATATAAACAATATACTGACAAGCATGAAACTTATAAAATATTACTAGTAACTCATCTTATAAAATAAAATTACACGACACTTATTCATTCAGCTTCTACTATCTCAATTTTCTAATTCCACCTTAATGTCAGAAGGATGAGAATTATATAATCATTTTGAAATTACATAACAAGGTCAATTTAAGATTCACCAATTCCATAGCCATAGCAATTTATTTTATCTAATAATGAAAGCTACACATTACACATACATACATCAATTAATTGGAGGGAAAAAAATGCATATATATATATATATATATATATATATATATATATATATTGAGATATAGTAGGAAAAGGACATGTCCAGTATATTTGAAAAGAAGAGAAGAGTGTGAGTCAAGAGACATGAGTCTCTTTCCTTGTCGACTTAAGGTGGTGAAGGAGATAGTGGATGGTGGGGACCTACATGCACTCAGGTCTAAGGAAGCCAATTTCTTCCCCCTACCACCTTCAGTTCTTCCCCCTCTCTCTCTTTCATTCAAAATTTCATTTAATTACCACCTCTGTTCATCATATATTTCTCACATTTATATATTATCCCAATTAGGAATTTGATAAGATTGAACGGAAATTTAGAAAAATAAGATTTTACTTTTCGATTTGAAAAATTGCGTAACAAAGAAAAACTTATTTAGGACGGAATATTAGTTTACATTTAAATGTAATTATTTTGAGAAATTAAATCACACTAATAGTTTTTTTTATTCGAGTATTAATTATCTGATATTATTTTATGAACGTAAACAAAACAAAAATTGTAATGGTCAGATTTTTTTTTTTAGAGAAATGCGGAGGCCTAGACTCCAATTTTTATTAATATACATATGATATTCAAGATGTCGATATATACAAAGTTATTAAGAAAAAAAATGAGAAAGTAAAAAGGTAAAATAATTACATATGGGAAATCAGTGAGACAGTTTATTTTGTATTCTCATAATTTTTGCTTAACCAAATTCTAAATTCCATCCCTATTTGTAAAGGTGGTCGGATATTATCCTTTCTCAAATGTTTAAATAAATGTTGCATTCGATTTTTTTTTCTCAAATAGATGTTTAATTCCGATCGACCGATAATATATTTTGTTAGACTCGTATAAACAAACCAATCAGACAATAAATGGTGATTATAAAATGCTTATATATTGATTGTTCTTAGAATTCTTTCTTAATTCATTCTTTCTTGGTTTAATTAATTGAGATTCTTTTAATTTTTGTTTAAAAAAAATGAACTTCTCTATAGATCTTTTTTTCACCTACCAAAAAAATTTACTATGGAAATAGATTAGATTAACTTGACTGCACATATTTATTCAAAAAATGGCCAAACATTTATTATTCAATAATTAAGTAAAGATTATGGGACAAATTTGGGTTCGATGTCCATCGGACTCAAATTTAGGTTCGATGGGTAGAATAACCGTCCAATCTACTTTAGGATCCGTGCGCACGGATATCAAAGCAAATCGCACAGATTTTAAAGCGAATTGGACGACTTTGGAGTCCATCGAACTCAGTTTGGGTCCGATGCCCATCGGACCCAAGCTGCTCTCAAAGATTATCGATTCGATCGAGATTAATAAATTATGGCTCATGCAATAATAAAAAAAAATCTTGCTGATGTGATATTGGCGAGAGGCTTGAAAACTCAATCCTTCTTTTTATGAAGTACTATAGGTTAATTTGCTCAGTTATCCTAAACTAATACAAATATTTATGTGTAAGAGCACTGGCGGACCCAAAGACGATTAGATGTAGGTATTTGTTTACCTCTTGATCTGAAATTCTTTTTATACTATTTTATACTTGTGCCTACTTCTAGATGGAAATAATATTTATCTCTCGATTTAATTCACAATCCAGTAAAAAAAAAGTGCAGAAAAGAAAGTCAGCCTAATCTGATTCGCGTGAAAGAAAGAAAAAAAAAATACACAGTCCGATTCGCTACTCAACTCAGAAGAATTGTTGATTCGCCAAAAGCAAAAGGAGGTATGCTACTAGGAATCTATATATGTACCGTGCCGTGACTTGGATCACATGCCATGTCGTGATCAAATTTGGAATGATGGGCAAGGCACGTGAATGATCACAATATGTTAGTTATGCTGTGACCACACGTGACGTGTCCGAACGTGAGTGATCACATTTAATTATTTCTTTTCATAATTTAAGTTAGTTTAATCAAAATTCAACATTTGATCAAGATCTAACGGCCCTAATTACATGTGACCTTATGCCTTGTCATGACCAAATCGTTCACATGACTTTCTGTGTCGTGCCAAATTATTGAAAGATGGTCACGTCACTTAAATGGACATGGCACTTGACACATGAACCACGGCACGTGACTGGCACACATGTTGTGTCGTGCCATGACGTATCTGGTCACAAAGTGACTTTTTTAAATCCCTATCCGCTACCCCGCTCTAATTTGTTAGGAGAAAAGGAACTGTACTTTTATAAGTATTTTGTACTTACTCCTGATCAAAATTCAGAATCCACTCATGTGCGTAACATGTAATATATAAGAGAGATAAGGGGCTAGGGAGAATTAAAGTTATCAATTGTCAATAATTAAGACTAAAATGCTGTACCTCACACGACATGAAAAATGTGGCCATAATCATATGTCAAAGCTTCGAACACATGCATCCAACCAATATGCATAGTGTTTGCTATCTGGAAAACAGAAATATTATAGAATCATTTTTTTTTAACTTGGGATAGAGAAGAAGAAAAAACAAGTTTTTGTACCATATAGTATTAGTTCTTAGTAACTATCATGTAATTACATAGTTTACCAGTCCCAATTAAAATTTAATTAACAAATCTTTAGTGTATATGAATGCTATATATTATTTGTAAATGGACGTAATGTACAACTTGTATGAACATAATTAATTAATACGCCCTTATTTCAAACTATGATTAATTAATTTACCAAATAATTAAGAAAATTGCGTTGAGCATACCTCTTAATTAGATGCCTATCTTAATGTTTAATTCGGGATGATTATATATATGTTGAACATTTAGACATTTTATTATATTTAACAGAAATAAATTAGTTAATTAATTGCTTGTAACATATAAATATAAAAATTACTAATATCTGATTCCTAAAGTATTTATACCTATTATATATAGTTATATACATAGTGTTTATCATTATTTTCTTTTTAGAATATATAATAATAAGAAAATTAAAGTTAAATACTAAGTTGGATAAGTAGTTATATATATAGTTTTAATCCTAGTAACATAAATTATAAACAATTTTTTCATCATGTACAAGTTTAAATACTTTGTAATATATATATATATATATATATAGAGTAGAACTAGGGTGCCCCTAAGTTCACCCAACCTCTTGTGAACTTGACTCTAAAATATATCGAATCGATTTTAAACGATAAATCCAAACCGTTAAAATCCTTCTACCTAATGATTGATGCGTCTACATGTGATCAAAGGAGTCAAGTGATCAAATTAATTTATAAACCTTAAACTTTTGACCACTTAATTCTATATTAAATTAATTCGAAACTTTAAAATTTTCACATGTAGACGCATCACTCATTAGGTAGAAGGGTTTCAACCGTTTGGATTCATCGTTTAAAGTCGATTCGATATATTTTAGAGTCAAATTCACAAGAAGTTGGGTGAACTTAGGAGCACCCTAGTTCTACTCTATATATATATAATTAATATATATAAACGCTACCTTTGAGATATAGGTAACTTAGAGGTGCAGATATCACTCCTCTTCCTTTTCATTATTATGTAGTTATTTGTCCAGTAGCGGGTGCGGCACCTTTTAATATAATAATTTGATTTTTTTTTGTATTTTCTAAAACATCAAGTCATATTGATTTTGAAGTACATTGTTGATATTTAGGTGACAATCATGCATGCATGTCACACAAAATAAGTAAAAAAAAACGAATAATTAATTATTCAATCTATTACCCTATTCATCCGTACAAGACAAATTGAGTGGTACAAAATATTTTGACAATAGTGGTTATGCATCAATCATTAAGACTCTATTAAGGTGCTATATATATATAACAACAAAGTAACAAAGATATATTTTTAAGAAATTTTTTAGAATTTTTTTGAAAACTTTTTTTTTAATTCCTTATCATACCGAAATATTTTCGAATTATATCTGAATTTTTAACTCCGTCAGACGAAATCTGAACTATTGATTTGTTAGTGTGATAGCTACAAGCCTACAAGGCTACAATTGTATATATGTACTACACAAAGCCCTAGGCGCTGTACAATTATCCTAGGAAGTATTAAATATTTTTGTCGTCTCTCTTTCTCTCTCTAGATCTATAGCTGTCATGTGATTTTAGTTGGGAGTATAATTAGATTTGAGTGGGGGAATAATTAATTGTGGGGTTTGTGGGAGTATTTCTTGGACTACTACAAAATCCCTGTTTATTCTCTTATCTAACATTACTTTTTAATATAAATATATTTTATTCCTTTTTTAATTGTTTATTAACTACTAAGAATCTGCTAAAGTTGGATGCTAACAGCAAAACATTCTAACAACTTTCCATTATTATAACTTTTAATTTTTTATTCAAATTTAATGAATGTGTGATTTAAATTACAGCCGAGTTATAAGTTTTTGGTTTAAGCTATTTAGTTCGCAAACTCATTCTTAATTAGTCTCATGTGCCAAATAAATTAAATGATATATTTTAGGGACCGACTAACAGTACCCGCCTAACAGTCCCCTAAACGTCCCCGCGCTAAATGACAAAAGAAATGCAACGGGAGACCACACCCTACGGCGCCGGCGCCAGCGCTACGAGATTTGTTCAAATTAAATTCAATACTAACATTGATAGTATTCATACCTACAAATTTATGTATTCATCCCCGTTATATATAATATATAATATGTAGTATTAGAGACGTCCATTACTTTTTTGGGAAACAGTCCCCCGCGCTAAATGACAAAAAAAGTGCGACGGGGGACCACAACCTACCGCGCCAGCGCCAGCGCTGCGAGACGGCTGTAATCTTTGTTCCAATTAAATTCAATACTAACATTCATAGTATTCATATCTACAAAATTGTGTATTCACTCCCATTATATATATATTATATAATATGAGGTACTGGAGAGGTCCATTGCTTTTTGAGGACAACTTTATCACCGGTATCACGTTTAGTCAATTCTTTCAAATTAATTCATATCACAAATTTGAAATATTCATATATATACAGAAATATGTGACTGGTAACCACAATTTGAAAACCATGTTAATTTATTATTATTAAATTGACAATCTTATCAAGTATTCATATCCGACAATTGAAGTATATGTATTGGTTAAAAATCGTATTAAATTGACAATCTTATCAAGTATTCATATCCGACAATTGAAGTATATGTATTGATTAATAGTCGTATTAAATTGACAATCCTACATTTGTAATTAGTATTCATACGTAACTGATTAAGTATATGTATTGATCAAGTACACATATATCAATTTACTTAATTTCAAACATATAATAGTAACAACAATCATAGTAACGAAAAACCCAAAGTATCACATTTAAACTAAGAAAATATAACAACTAACATAACATTTGACAATTAAAGATTAATTGGAAATGACACGTCAAATATTAGGTACAAATCGTAGATCGTTGCGATCATCAACAAGCATCCGAAACGCAAGCAGCAGGCGCTCCTTCTTTATCATGTCCTGATGTTGAAAAAAAAAACATAAATAGTTAAAAAGAAATGAATTATACTTACAAATGTGTACTATAGCTACAAAAACAGTACAAAATAATATTCCAATGAATATTACAAAAATGGATAAACTCTTGTTCTGTATTCATACTAAAACTAAGTAAATATTCATACTTACTCTTATAAAGTATTGACTCTGTAATTTTCAAAGGTATCATTACTATAAAATACCAAAACTGAATAGTATTGATATTGAAACATCTTAAGTATTCATACTTAAAATACTAAAACTGAATAGTATTGATATTGAAATATCTTAAGTATTCATACTTAAACGTATTAAGTATTCAATGTATCATTACTGTAAAATATTCAAAATGAAAAGTATTCATACTAGAACCTATTAAATATTCATACTAAAAGTTACAAAGTATTCCTTCTATATCTTTGAAATTATTAATAATTGGCCTATACATATACAAAGTATTAAAACTTAAATTCTGTGACTATTCAAACCTGATCAAAGTCAAATGGAGCATTCCTAAAGAGACAGTCCATAATACGAATAATGAAGATGGCACAATCATTTGAACCTTCCTGTCTTGGGCACTCCATCCAATTGTACTCAACATCATTCCATGATTCATCTCCTGAATTGAAAAAAAAAAACATTACCATTCAATGTAAGCCAAAAATTCATACAAGTATATTGATGATTTCATACAACTAAATTAACTGATACTCACCCAATCTCCATGACAAGAAATATTTCACCCAATGCAGGGTATTAATGTGTGGTGAAAGCCAATACGAATTCTGATCTTCATCAAACAAGGAGTTGTAGAGAAGAATTCTTTTGTTTTTCAAATCGACTGCTGCCAGAATCCAATGTTTCAAAGCACACAAGGGTACAAAGAGCCATTTTGCCATCTGAAATTGTTCAGAGAACAAATTTGGCTGTGCTGGAAATAATTTCATAAAGCAATTTGAAGGGCCAATGTCCTACAAAATAATACACAAAATTATTCATAGTTACTCTTATAATGTATTCACACTAACTTACAAAAGTATCATTGCTTTAAAATGCTAAAACAGAAAGTGTACATATTATGCTTTCAGTTTAATTGTATACTCAAACCACAAAGTATTCATACTAAAACTTAGGCAATATTGATAGTGGAACATTTGAAGTATTCATACTTAAAAAAAAGATGTATTCATATACTAAAATATATAACATTCAAAGTATTCATACTAAACAATGTAAGTAATCATGTAAAAAAATGTAGATATTCATACTAAAAATGTGTGATTAATATAAAAATACATACTATAGTAATTAAAATATTCATACTAAAACCATGTAAATATTCACATATTTGTAGTAAAAGTATTATTTAACAGAAAAAAAAATTTTATGCTTTCAGTTTCATTGTATACTCAAACCACAAAAGTATTCATACTAAAACTTAGGCAATATTCATAGTGGAACATTTGAAGTATTCATATTAAAACTATGTAAATATTCACATATTTGTAGTAAAAGTATTCATACCAATGTTTTGCCAGACAAGTAGAACCACTCTTCATTGTTTTTCACTGGTGTGTCATGCTGGAGGAGGAAAGCAGCAATCTCAACAACCTGCAATTATTCATAAATAAAATATTCATATCTTCATAATCAACAACTAATAACTATGTTGTCAAAAGTCCTAATAATGAAGTTGCAAAAGTATTCCATACCTCAGGTCCAATATTGTTATTAGAGTATACTAAATCCCTGAAATGATCTGGAAGCATAAACAAGTCAGCAGCATTGTTCCTGAACGGGTAATCTTCATCTGAAATAGTCCCGTTAAAGTATCGGGTAACCCACTCATCCAGGATGTTACTCACAGTATCACTCACGAGATCCCTGTTTTCATATTGCCAAGCTTTTCTTGCCAATGGAAGTTTATCAGTCAATTGCACAACATCTGGATCTATGAACAAACTATCATTGCAATAGTTCCAATCAGTATGATCCTCATGATATCTGAATGGCACTCCTTTAATCTCATCAATATCATATTACAAACGGCATATATAAACCCATTCATTAAAAGGAAGACTTTCAATAACCTCATCATGAATAAAAGGTACACCGTTAAACGATTCTTTATCAACCCAATTGTTCCTCTTTGGCTGAACTCTTTTTCTTACAACTCTTGGTTTGGTTGGAGGTTTTTTGCCAACTGGTTTCTCTTGTTCTTGGGAACTGATTTCTATAATTTGCTCAGGATTTGGTTTTGTAACTGGTTTTGGAATACCTCTGCTATAGGTCAAAACCTTAGGACGGGATGCAAGTTTAATAGTTTCAACTGGAATTATCTGTTGCTGTTTCGCCAGTACTGTGTCTTTATCCAATTCAGGAGGTGGAGGAGTTAAACCAATACCAAGACTAAACGTAGGGTGTTCATCGCCGAGATTAAAAACTGTTTCTTTGATTGCTATAGCTGACCCACCTCCTTTTATCTCACTTCCTAAATCTCCGCCCTCTTCAAACTGTCCCTCACCCCCTACATTACATTCTTCTCTACCTGATAATCTGACATCAACTTCTTTCTCACTTCCTTGTTCACCTTGTTTCTCCAGACCTTGTTCTCCTCCTTTCGCTACTTGTTCATCTTCCTTCTGTACACAATCTTTTACTTCCTCAGCTTGCTTGATATCATTTAAAACCTTGTCTACTACCTCATTTAAATTTTCACCACCATCAAACTGTGATCCATCAGATTGTGTACCTCCTTCTCCATATTCAGATATAGGTTGCTTCTGTGTCAGCTGCGGCGAAACTAAATCTTTATCTGATTGTGTTCTTTCTGAATCTGAACATGTTTGTACAACATCATCTGATAGTTCATTCTCTTGCTTTTTCCTTTTCTTCACAGGTGCTTCTTTACCAACTGTTGGTGTTGGTGTTACAGCATATAACACCCTCTTGTTGAGAGGACTACGAGGAGTTTCCTCAATTGGAAATGAAGTCTTGTTCTCTCGTTGTTTGATTTTTTGAGCTATTCCAGCATTACCTGATACATAACATGTATGTGGTATCAGTTAATAACATACAAAGTATTAACACCTACATAAAAAAAAAATTCACATGAAGATATTCAACATGAAATACCTATTTGTTTTTCTCTGCCAGGTGCTGCTTTACCGGCAGATGTTGTTGGTGTTATAGTATACAACAAATCCTTCTTTATAGGACCAGAAGAAGATTCATCTAATACTTTTGAAGTGCTTCTAGTAACAACACCAATTGGAGAAGAAGGCTTATTTTGTTGTTCTTTTTCTTCAGAAACTATTCTAGATTTACCTGCTTCTAATACAAAAAAAAACTTTAATGCATATCTCACTAAGAACTATGAACTATGAACTTGGAAAGTATTCACACCTACATAGTAATCACACCTAGAATGGTTATGAAACATTAAACCTTTGATCCATAAATTTATAACCTACATAGTATTCACACCTATATTATAAAATATTCA
The DNA here is from genome assembly GCA_964058825.1 of Carex arenaria. Taxonomy (NCBI): domain Eukaryota; kingdom Viridiplantae; phylum Streptophyta; class Magnoliopsida; order Poales; family Cyperaceae; genus Carex; species Carex arenaria. The sequence goes on from CAXKVW010000562.1 coordinate 134,292, forward strand.
CAATAAGATTAAATGTCAATACCTTTTTGTTTTCTTTTCCCAGGTGATTTCTTCTTACCTTGACCAGCTGGACTCCCCTTCTTGGATCCTTTGAAAAAATTATAAAGTATAAAGTATAAAACATAAATAATGAAACTTTAAATTAATCATAAATAAAGATCAAAAAATTCATTCTAAAATTAAATAATCTTACGTGGCAGTTTGGACTTCTTTTTAATGGAGTGCTTCCATTCTTCATGGCTAACTTGGGCTATCACCTTCTGCTCTGATGCTGGAGACAATTGAGGAAGTTCGGTTGACTGTTCCTCTACATATTTCAGGTCATCAATCATGTGCTGTGCACTACTCCCAACAAGGTCAGTACACACTCTAAAATTGAAGAGCATGTAAATTGGTGTCATTTCGATCACCAAATTGTGCACATGTAAATTGTGCGTCTTTCTCAATGCATCAGGCCTAGCCAGACAATTCGCGTAGAAACTGAAGAGAAGCCCTTCCCTTTTGAAAAGTTGCTCAGATGCACTCCAATCTAAAGGTTCGTCTTTTACATCTGAAGTTTTGACAAGATCAAGCTTTCGATTGAATGAATCTCGCCTCCATCCGATGTGCAACTTCCAGTTGTAGAACCTTGGTATGTGGCCTCGGAATATTCTTAGTTTTGGAACCTCAACATGTTCGAAGAACCAAGCCTAAAAAAACAAAAACAAATATTAAGTATACATACTATTGAATGTTAAATTTTCATATATATCCAAGAAAGTATTCAGCCTTATAATCATACTATTAATTGTTAAGTTTTCATATATAAAGAACAAAGTATTCAACCTTATAAACACAATATATTATTTTAAAAATTTGAAAAGTAAATAAAATAACAGGACTTACAATCAGTGCCAGTGCACAGCCTGGGAGAGTTCCTGACACCCTTTCTTCATTTTCCAAATTCCCCCCAACTACATTTTCAGGACTATCTACTACACCTTTCCCCGCCCTTAAGTCATCTCTTTTTAACTGACACCAAAGAGCATTATTGGGTATATTTTCAATAAGCATTCGGTATACTCCCTCACCCCAATTATATTTCTTTAACCGGTCAATATTCTCCACATATGGGAACAAATGGATAGGTACGTTTTCAGATATTTGAGGAAAAAGTATGGTGGTGAAAATGTACATCACCAACAGTCCACCAATTTCGTCTGGTGTTCCATAGTTTTTATCTAGTGATCCAATAATTGTATCCTCAAGCTCCTTCCGAGTTATCTTTTCATTCCTTTTTTGAAAAAATTTGTGACGCAAATTTGAACATGTAATGCATTCCCTCTTGTAATTTACAACCTCCCCTTTAAAACCAAGTCCCATTACAAGTGAGACCTCAATAGGTGTAAACTTCAAAAGTTTGTTGCTGAACCAAAAACCACCTTTAGCATTATCCCACTTCAGTAAAATAGAATGCAGTATAGCATTGTTGGCTTGTGTTCTGTTTGGGAATGCAAACAAATGCATGAATGGAGTTCTGGCCAATACTCTTATGTGGTCGCGATGTAACCGAGGAAACACTTGTGAATGGAACCAAAACATTGCTGACTCCACAATGCACCTGTTCTTGATACAAGAGTCTGATGTTCTTGGCTTGTTTATTCGAGGATCACCTAAAAAAATTGGGACAATAATCAAGTTGACAATAAATATAATTCATACAAAATAAATAAATATTCACACTTGTGAATGGAAGTATTCATACAAAATGGATAAATATTCAAGTTGACAATATGAATGAAAGTATTCATACAAAAATGGATAAATATTGAACAGGTGTCTTGCATGTCTTAGGTATTCACAAATTGAACAGTACAACATTAACCAATGGTAATTTTAACATCTACATGGTAATAAATTTATCTAACTACTTGACAATTATATTCATACCTAATAGCTAATTATAATTTTATATAACTACATAGTAATATTCACACAATATGAATGAAAGTATTCATACAAAAATGGATAAATATTGAACAGGTGTCTTGCATGTCTTAGGTATTCACAAATTGAACAGTACAACATTAACCCACGGTAATTTTAATACCTAAGACATGCCCATATTAAGCAAATCCTGAATTAGTAAATGTATTCATTTAACTACTTCATTATTGTATTAATACCTAATGCTAATTAAATTTATGTAACAAATTCCTACTATTCATACAAGGGGATTTAAAGTATTCATATAGCAAATGCAATATTCATACTAACTATTTGAATGTAATTACAACAGGACAAAAAATATTTTTAGTAAGTATTCATTCTTACTCCCTAGTATATTTATCTAAATACTTTATATTGAATTTAACAGCATATTGAACAGTTAAATATCATTAAATTTACAATTTACCTTTCTTCCGACCTGGTTGACCTCCTCTACGTCTCTTTAATGACAATGCTTTTTCTTCAACATCTGGATTTTGCTTGGGAGTTTGCATAGTCTGAGAAGGATTGTCTGGCAGTTCAGATAGATTTGGAGATTTAAGTTGTTCTGATTAAAAAAAAGAATATGTAAAACAATTAAATGTTGCTTGGAAAAAATATATTAAATATTCCTTTTTACATTACTAATTCTGGTAAGCAAAAAAATTGAAATTAATTGCAATTTTGTTATTAACAAAAGTATTCAGATCTAAATTTTAAAAGTATATTATACATAAAAAAAACTATATTGAACTCAAACCTTCAGTGTTGTCCATTTGTTGTTCTGCTCCACCGATTTCTGTTCTTTCAGATGAAATCGCTTGATCTCCTTCCGCCGTGGCTTGAACTGCTTCATCGGCCTCTTGAATTCCTTCCGCTGTCGCTTCACCACCTTCCGATTTCTTTAGCGCCATTGATTAATCGAAAGAGAAATTAAGGATTGAGAAATGCTAATAGGGAGATGAAGTAAGAGACGATATGAGACGATGAATAACCCTAGGTGAGACGGAGTGTTCTCTATCTAAGAGACGAAATGAGAGAGGAGAGAGGAGAGAGATGAAGTAAGAGCCGATGTGAGACGGAGAGTGATGTAGTCGAAAAGGAGTGATCGAAAAGGAGTGAATCCGATCAGTGTGTTGTCGCTCTGTGCCGATATAGAACTGGTGCACACATCAAACAGTAACACGAAATGGCGCAACTTACGTAATTATATTTCGAATACAATTTGTGGGGACCATCTATTTTTTAAAACGTCTCCATTTAAATTAATATGGAACTTGTTTAAAAGTATTCATACCTGTAAAACCTAATATTCAGTTTTAAATTAATAAAATTTCATATTAATTTGTATTTAAAAAAGACAATTCCATTTGAATATAATTAAGTAATGACTTTAATAATTATATGTATGAATATAATTATAAGTATTATGATTTTTTTTATAGGTGTTAAATTTGCAAAAAAAAAAATTGTTAACTTAATTTTGATACTAAAATTATATTCTTATTATGATTATCGTTGACTATAGGAATCAGTACATCGTATTACATATATTAATAAAACAAAGTATTCATATTTTAGTATGAATTTTTAATCCTGGTTAATAAGCAATACTTATAGTGTCTTACAATATGTGTTCATGCAACGTTTGTAAGCAACTTTTCGTAATAAAATATTATTTAGTGAGTTCCAAAAAAGAATTATATTAAAAATAAAAGTATTCATATTTATCGAAATACATTTTAACCTTTCATAATAAATGATATGCATTCCAAACAATATTTATACTACCAATGCAAACATTAACTACAAATAAATCAACAAAGTATTCATACTGGAAATAAAAGATATTGATTTCAGATAATTCAATCATTTGTTAAAAAAAAAAATTACAAGAAGTTATTTTATAATATGATATGCAAAATTATGCTGATACCTATATCTCTAAGTACTCATACCTATGAAAAACATATTAGTATAACAAAATTTAATGAATTAATAACATTTTTAAATTTGAATTTACTAATATTCTAAGATTGATTATCAATATGTATAGTACTCTCATTATGAATTCTGTTAAATTTGTCATTTGTTATTCACATCATCAGCTTGTTTGTCATTCTGTTGCTTGGTTTCCTTCTTTGTCTTTTTGTGCTTCTCTATCATCCTCTCTATGGCAATATCTAGGGCATTCTTAATATTTTTCTTCTTAGGACGTCCCCTTCGGTTTGATTTGTTAGGTGGTAGCATAGGGATAGATGGTGGACAGTTGACAAATTTATCGACTTCTACTCTTGATTGTTCATCAAGAATAGTAGAAGATTGACTTCCCTTTAATACTTCATGATGCATTGCCTGACAATCTGTAAAAAATATAAGTAAGAATATGTTACAAGTATTCACAGTAAGTTCTTAATAGTATGCATACGGATCACAGTAATATTCATACCAAAACATTAAAAACAAATTAATACATTAGTAATTAAAAAAGTTCATACCAACTATCAATAGTATTCATAACTAATACATAAAATATTCACCAAATTTACTTACTGTGATACAAATACTTATAGTGTACATAGATAATGCAGTAATATACATACATAATGCATTAATATACATACTAGCTACATAAAAAAAAATTAATACATTTAGTAATTACCTACTACATAAATACTGATAGCATTTAGTACTACCTAATGCAGTAATATACATAATGTTCATAGCAACTATGAAAAGTATTCATACATAATACATCTATATACATAATGCAGTCAACACATATATTATAAATTATAAATAATACATATTATTTAGAAGATGGTCAGTGTTTAAACCTGTTACTGTTCTTTGGCCTCCTAATTGATTTGGAATTGCTATACTACCTAGTTCAGATTGATTTACTTCACCTACCAATACATATGGAAGTAATTAATTATATTGTCAAAGATAGTATTCATATATATAAAACATAAATAATATACTTATACCTTCAGCTGTGGAAACCTTTTTTGCCTTTTTTTTAGCTGTCATTGCGGTTTTTCTTTTCTTTTTCGCTGTAGAACTTTCATCAACTCCAGAATTGACATTGACATTGTTATTTTGTTGGCCACCAATCCTTGCTGTTTTCATTAAGACATAATATTGCATTTCAACTATAATCAGAAAATCATAATAAAAATGAAGTAAAATTATAACAAATTGTAACAGACCTGATATTTTGTTTCTCAAGTCTTGTAACCCTGCATAAACTTCATTATGCAATTCTTCATTAAGACTGCCCATATTAAGCAAATCCTGAATCATTCCATTAGTTGACATAGTCAACTCATATAGCCTACACATACATACATAGTTATAAATGTTGTACAGTCAAGTATTCATATCATTTGTAGACAGTATTCTTAGAATTCAAATATATACCTGTTCTGTTCAGGTAAGGTAGGATGTGTGATATCAATTATTCTCAAATTGTCACGAATGACATCTTTTCTCCAGCGATCCACAATGTATTTCTCATCTATACAATACACTCTTTCATGCTTTAACACCTGAATACTATGTGAACACAAAATCCCCATCACCTCAAAATGTCGACATACACAAAATACTTCCTTTAACGCCCTCTTATATATCGCTTGAAAATTGTTCCCCATACAATCAGAAACCATATACAGCACCTCTCCATCTTGTTGCTGAATCAAATTGCATGATAAATTCATACATAACATGAATTGTTCTTGAACTTTAAGAAAAATCTCATTGGTATATGAACTTTGGTACTGGTGCTCCATTGGTAATTCAGAATTCACTCTATGAGCTCGATACTTGGAGTCATGATCAGCTGTATTCTCTCTCTCCCAAATACTACCTAAAGCTTCTTCAAAACTGTGAACAAAAACCTTAAGACTTTCTCTCATTGTCAAATATTTGTTGAGAAATGCATTCATGCTCTCCACTCTTTGTGTTGTCGTCATACCAGCCCAAAATTGGTCGCTCAAAAATGCTGGGACCCACTTATCCCTCATTGCATAAATTTCTTTGAACCATGCATCATTTTGCTTTCCTACCTTAACCATTAATGCTGACCATTCTTTCTCAAACTCCTGTCTAGTCTGTGAATCATACACAACAGACTTTATCCATTTCGTTTTCTCAGTTTTATCACCCACATTTCCCCATTTTGTAGGTAATTTGTGCAATATATGCCATGAGCAATATCTATGAATAGTTTCTGCACCAAAAACATGTTTGACACCTAACTCAATACTTGGACATTGGTCAGTTAATACCCTACCTGGTTTGACATTGTCCATACATTCCAAAAATCTACAATCAAACAATATTTTCAATATTTGTGAGTAAGCAAGAAGAAAACAGTGGTAGTATTCATACATAATTATGTTTGTATTGATAAAAATATATAAGTGTTTCTACCTTCCCATACACCATTTGTAATCTTTTTCGCTCTCCCTCCCAAGCAAAGCACAAGCAAATATGACTGTCTGACCATGGTGATTAACACCAACAAATAATACCAGTGGCATATCATACCTGCCATATAATGCAAACAAAGGGTAAAAAAATTGTAATAAAAACTGAAGCAAGTATATATCACAAACATGTGAAGTATTCATACCAACTGAACAATGTATTTCGGATCAAATAGAACAAACAAACAAACACCAAATATTCATCCAGCAAGTATCATGTACCAAGTATATATCACAAACATGTGAAGTATTCATACCAACTGAACAATGTATTTCGTATCAAATAGAACAATCAAACAAACACCAAATATTCATCCAGCAAGTATCATGTACCAAGTATATATCACAAACATGTGAAGTATTCATACCAACTGAAAATGTATTTCGGATCAAATAGAACAAGTATGACAAACACCAAATATTCATGCACCAAGTATTCATGGGAACCATTTCAAAAATTCACATTAATTATGAAAAAAAATTACAAAAAAATTATATATGATAAGTGTTCATACCTATTGGTCAAGTAGGTTGCATCTAAAACCATTACATCATGGAAATACTTGTAGGCCGCCCGACTTCGACCATCCGCCCAAAATATGTTCCATAAACGGCTATCTCGGGTACAATCGTAAGCATAGTAAAAGTTGCGATCGATCTTTTGCTTGTTTTGGAAGTACTCAAAAATGAGATGACAATCGTCTCCTCCAAGGGCTTGTAATTTGTTCCGCCTATGCTTGTCTATATGATTTCGTGCGTCCTTCTTTGTAAAAGGACATCTTAGATATCCACCAGCAGCTTTCATTACCAAATCTACATTAGCAGAAACCGGTAAACCTTTTTCATCGTGATAATCTAGTAGATCCTGTAATCTCTTTGGGATGTATCGGTAACCCGAAATTAGAAAAGCTGATTCGGGTTGCAGGACATGATTATGCTCCAGTTTAACATCAACTACTACCCAACCTCCAGTAATTTCGGTACTTCTCAGCTTTATACATGCCTTACAACCTGTCCCTACATAAGCCCGCCTTCTCTTTGGCATACGACCCTCAATACTAGTTTTAGGCTTCTTACACTTGCTGCATGCTAAGGAATAGTGCTGACTGAGATCTTTGTTCTTGTGACAAGATCTTTTGAAAACCCCAAAACCAGATTGCTTTCCAAAAAGCTCATAGTATTGGCAAGCTTCTTCTAATGTTTCAAACCAATCATCAACCACTGGTGGTTTTAAATCATGGAATTCATCCTCTGCATTCTCTGTCAAATCTTCTTCATCAATTTGAACTTCTACCCTTCCATCAACACAAGTATTCATAGCTACAACAATAAATATACACATATTGAAATATCAAGTATACACTTTAAAAAAAAAAAATGAGAACAATACAAGTATTCATAGCTACAAAAACAAGTGTTCATACTATTCAAATCATTGACTAACATAATAAATTGAAAGAGAACATCATTACCTGATCTCAAATCATGGAATTCCTCATCTCCATTCCCTGTCAATTCATCGATAGCTTCAACATTTAAATCCCACCCAAAAATGTTCTCTCTAATACCAACATCATCATTCAATGCTTCGTTAGCACGATGTTGCTCTTCAAAGTATCGATAAATATCCACCTCATCTGGATCTGCATTTGGGTCTTCTATCAAAAAGTCATCACCAATCTTTTCATTCAGATCGAAAGGCATTCTGGTATATAAGAACAAACAAAATTAGAATACTAATACTAACAAGTAATCACATCAAAGTGTTCTGGTATTCATACCTACAATACAAAACAAACACCTTATTCACATAACAAACAATTAGTATTCATACTAAATTAACAGTGCCGTATCCTTTACTCATAAATGGAATTGACAGTAACAACAAGTATTCATATAAAAAAGAGTTATTTTTACTCCAGATTAGTAAACTATTTGTAACAACAACACAAGTATTCACACCTACTTTGCAATATTTCAAAAGAATACAACATAAAAATACATAAGAGAACAACACAGTTACAACAAGTATTCATTTCAAAAAGTGCTAATATTCATATCAATATAATAATTACAACATAAAAATACATAAGAGAACAACACAGTTACAACAAGTATTCATTTCAAAAAGTGCTAATATTCATATCAATATAATAATCTCAATGCAATATTGACATATGAGAACAACACATAAACATACATCTAAATAATATGTGAGGGACAATAGACAATCAGTATTCATACCTACAATACAATGTGTTCATAATAAAAATGAATTGTTTTTCAGAAAACTAACAAATAATCATAGTTTATGAGGAATAACAAACAATTAGTATTCATACTAAATTAAACAGTGATGTATACTTTACTCATAAATGGAATTGACGGTAACAACAAGTATTCATAAAAAAAAAAATTGTTTTTAATTCAGATTAGTATACTATTGGTAACAACAACACAAGTATTCACACCTAAATTGAAATATTTCAAAAGAATACAACATAAAAATACATATGAAAACAACACAGTTACAGCAAGTATTCATTTCAAAAAGGGATAATATTCATATCAATATAATAATCTCAATGCCATATTGACATATGAGAACAACACATAAACATACATCTAAATAATATGTGAGGGACAATATATAATCAGTATTCATACCTACAATACAATGTGTTCATCATAACCATATTAAATATAGATATCCAGACTAATACCAGAATAATAAGAAAAACACCAGATCAGAGAGAAACAACTGCAATCAAATAAATGTAAATTGAAAAACACAATTAAAATTACCTGAGAGATAGCCTGACAGACAGTTCAGTGATCGACTGAGGGACAAATGAGAGATCGATAGACAGTTAAGAAATAGCCGCTCACAGATCGCCCTGAGAGAAAGTACACAGATCGCCTTAGGAACAGTACCAGATCGCCTGAGAGGACGAGATAGCCTCACAGTACGAAATCGCCCCAGCGACAGCTCGAGGTCGCCTGAGAGAATAGCAAGATCGAAGGAGAAATTTGGACGAAGGAGAAAGTTTGACGATCGCCTGTTTAATAAAGCTGCAATACAACATATTACAATGTGATATTCGGTATCGAATCAAAAAATTGGATTAATCGCGATCATCTCACCTGACAGAGAAGGAAGGAAGGCGCGGAGGAAGGAAGGCGCGGAGAAAGGAAGGAAAGCGTCGACGAAGGAAATTTTTAAATTTCAAAATAGGAAGGATATAAACGTGGGATAATTGACTGTTAGGAGGCAGTTAATTACAGTTAACCTGGTAAGCAGTTATAAACGGGGGGACTGTAAGGGGGACTAAATGGAGGGGGACTAAATCTTTTCCCTATATTTTATACTATGATATGTGAACAACTGTACAACTTAATTTTGAACCTATATAATCATGCATATAACATATTTTAAGAAAATTATCATTACAAACATTTTGTTTAACAAATTGTAGTAGGATAGATTCCATTATTTTAGCATCTACATCCAAAAAATTAAATGAGTTTGTAAATAATTATTAACCACTTTTTAGAAATTAAGGTCTCTAAATTTTCTAATTCTCACATTCCTAAAATTAATTTTAGAGTTTCTATTAAAGCCACATCAGCAATTAATTAAAAAAAGAGAAATAATTTGAGCCCAATCATTTAGCCAGTGTAGAGTTTATAGATAATTTCTTAATAAGAAACTTTCATACACAGTTTCTAAATAAGAAACTCTCATACATCTATGAAATTAGATTAGAAAGTGACATATTATATTAGAAATTTTCATAGTGCCAGACATATAAATGCTCTACAAATTAAACTATTAATTGCTATGTAATTTGACTTTAAAACGGGCACATATTGATGTAATTTGAACAATGTTTGATGTTTGATGATTTACACTGTTTGAACACAAATTAATCCAGGTTGGCCAAAATTTAATTTAGAACAAAATGAGCGATCCCCATTTTCTTGCATTGTTTATGTCAAATTACCCTCTTTGAACTAAGAAATCATGTATTTCTTATGTTAAGTAAATATTCTTGTTATAAATTTAACCCATTTTTTTTTCTTTTTATATCCGTTCTTTCTGGGCTAATTCAGTAAAAATTGAAAGAGAAAAAATTAGAAGGAAAAATAGTAAAGAATTAAGTAACAATTTAAGAGAACCATTTTATGTAACGTACTCCATTTAAAAAGCAGATAATATAATTAATCTGAATATTTGATTATATGTAATGAATTAAATTAAAAAATAATGTTAACCAGTACATAAGTAACATAACATGTACAAGATGACCGACGGTTAAAAGTGGACACGAAGAAGGGTTTTGCTACGTAGCGTCGGTGATTGTAATTAATTTTCACCTTAATTTTGAAGTGATTAATTAAATTAAAAGATGGTTGGTGATGACTGATGAGGTGCAATCTAAATTGATCTCCGTACAAGTAGTGGGATATATATATATATATATATATATATATATATATATATATATTTATGTTATTTACTCTATATATATAAACATGTCTCACGATCTAATTAATTAAATTGATCCCAACAATTAAATTAAATGATGGGACAAATTAAATATTATCAAATAAATTAAGTGGTAAAAATAGGATAGAGAGAGAAAGCTAGAGATGGCAATCACATGGGGGTGGTGTCCCACACTGTACTCCTCTCCTCTGATGTTAGTGTGCAATAGCAGTGAAAATGGGGACACCTCTCCTCTGTTGCTAACCTAACGGTTTTCCAGTGCACCAGTTACCAGTTACAGGCTTACAGCACCACCATCTAATCTAATCTAATCAAATGAAATCAAATCATGTTCTTCATCCTCTCTCTCTCTCTCTCTCTCTAAAGTCTAGAGATAGAGATAGAGATAGAGATAGAGCGGGTATAGTAAGTATAGATAGATAGAGATAGAGGGTGGGTTGCACATGGCCGGGTTATGTCGCTTTCCAGCAGAGAATTTCTTTCTCTTTTTATTTATTTCATTTTTATATCTATCTCGTTCTCGTCTCTCCAGCATATGAATAATGATATGACTCCATCTCTATCTATCATTCCAGACCTTGTGACCCCACCACACCCACCCCCCCCCCCCCCCCCCCCCCCCCTCTTCTTTTTTCCACTGCACTCTGCTGATGCAGCGATGCGCTATCCTTCTTCTCCTCTCCTCTCCTCTTGGGACCACCTGCCTCGTAACCCGTGCCCCTATTATCCCTTGTAATACTTTTTAAATTTCTCCGTGTAGCGAGATAAATTGGAAGGGGTGAACAACTTGCTACACGAAGAACTGTATTTATATGGGAAATAGAATATGTAAGAGTCTAGGAAGATTCTTCCAGCCTATGGAAGCAGCAGCAAAGCGTGTATGTACTCGACTTCTTGGGGATTCCTCACGCACTTTTTATTAGTTTATTGCTAGTACACTTAAATTTATTACTTGTACTAAATTAATACATTATGAATTTATGATGATGATGATGATGATGAATTGATGGTTCCTAGCTAGCAATCAATATTCAATACCATTCCTTTTTCACGGAATTCTTTACGTGTTTGTCTTTCTTTCGTATTTTCTACTCTCAACCAATTATTATTGCTTTTTATTTATTAATTCTATTTGGAGGGGGAATGTTGTGTTTCTATTAATAGGCTGTTTATTTTATTTTAAGTTCTAGTCAGTTTACTAAATTTTTTTGGTTCCAATAAATATTTTTGTCTTATAAAAAATATTCAATTAAAATTAAATGAGTAAGAAAACTACGAAAACATAATTACCGCCAGGAACAGTTGTAAGAAGTCACTATGGAAGTCAATTGACCTTTATTTTTTAATTTTTCTTATTTATGTATAATTTTCTATATAATTTAGTAAAATGTGACGAAACAGTAAAATTGACACTCATTGTCTGTCGGAAAATTTTATATGATTGACACCCATATATATTTGACTCTCTAGTTCGAAAGTTTGGCTCCGTCTCTGATAACGGCAACCTTAATTATACATCCTTCATTTAAAAGTCGCAAACTCAAAATCTAATGTGTTCACAGTAAAGATCAAACTAGACAGGATGTCTTTTTTTTGTTACATAGGATGGGGATACACTTCATTAATATTTCTATGCCTTCTATTCCGTTCCTTTTTTTTATTTTTTATTCAATTTTTCATTATAGGCTAAGTTCATAAACTCAGTTAATTATGCGAGTAAATTTTTTTAAGGGAGTAAGTATTTAATATGAATGAATGATCGATTTTAATTAGAGCTCTTAAATCCATTTAAAAAATCAATTGATGATATGGTGCCACATATCCTCTCAATTGTACAGAGGAATAAATTCAATTGATCAACTCAAAATATCAGAGAAATGTTAATTTGACAAGAATATATATATATATATGATCACATGCTGTATTAATTCATCTACAATCATTCAATTGATCAGCTCAAAATTGTACAGAGGAATATAATATATGATCACATCCTTATTATTTTTTGCACGAACACTTTTTAAAACATGATTAAATCATATATGTCTGATTCAACATACATATATATATATATATATATATATATATATATATATATATATATATATATATATATATATATATATAAATATATATTTCGAATATAAGAGCGAGAATTATAATCATTTGCAGCCACAAAGTAACCGTCATCGATATTCGATTTGTCGTATTATATGATTATATCTTTTTTTTAAATTTATGGTCATAGCTAGTTACCTTCTAAAAACATATTCGAATATTTTTTGACCGACAACAAAAAGATTACGATTCTACTGCCACGCGTCACACTGTTACTGGGCCGATTCAAATTCGGCGATCGATCGATTAGTCGTGCAAAAGAATCCAAATAGAATTAATTCTCTAATCTAGATTATATTTACCATTTCAATTCTCCATTTCTATATATATGTTAATTAATCATACACGTATCAAATTAATAAAGAATGAATTTCAAAAGGACGACCAGAGTCAAAGCAAGAATCTTTGTCTATGTAGCTAGGTGACATTGTCACAATAAACAAACAATACAAAACCTAACAAACCAACCAAAAACACCCGCATATATACAATTTATATAGAGACACAGAAGCGCGTACTAGAGACGCATTAATTTGTGACTTCTCGGGCTAATAGTACATTTTTTTTCAGTTTTAGATATTAACAAAAAAAAATTATCAAAATCCAGATTCATTATTATTTTTCAATAAATAGATGAAACTTTACCATTAATTCGTCATATTTATTTCCTTAAGTACCACACCAACAACAATAATAATGTTGAAAATCAATGATATCGAATTATTAGTTTTGTCTTATTGACCTACACTCGAGGAAGAGGAGAAAAAAGAAAGAGAGAAGAGAAGAGTAGGAAGGGAGAGAACACCAGGGATGCAGAGAACTGACTCGTGTGTCGTTAGTTCAGTTTCAAATTAACTGACAAACAGAGCGTGTTCCATGTTCTAACCATTCACATGATGTGACAATCATTTCAAATATTGGTATGGCATGCGAACTGCTATGGTCACGGCACGTGGTCACAAAAGTCACTTGTGATCAGGACTGTTAGATCATGATTAATGATGAATTTTGAACAAACTAACTTTAAATTATGAAAAAAAATAATAACTAAATGTCACCAAACATGACCAATCACATTTGGAGATGACACATGTAGTCATAGTGTGACTAACGTGCCGTGAACGTCACAGGATGTGTTGAAGTCAGCACCATAAGTTATGGCCCAGCCCAAATTCTTTAACAAATAAATTTTGAGAGCTGCGGAGAATTATCTTGATTATTCAAACCGACTTGCAATATTGGTTGAACAAAAAATATAAATAACTAAAATCTAGTCTCTGAGTACTCCATTAGTTAGTATAAATAGGGACACTTACTCTTCATTTTGTATTAAGCAAATCAAGCAATTCCTCTTCTAGCTAAGAGTGATAATAGATTGGAGAAAAATCTGATTTGGTCACAACACGCGATCAAAATCACGGTGTGACAATTATATTGTAATTATAATTTTTGTGGAGAGAACAAAAACCTCAAACTATATATTTCTTATATTAAACAAAATTACAAGAGAGACTTTCTATTACATGTATATCTCTCACTTATGCACTACTCTCGTATAAAAGTCTATGCCTATATTTATACTAATCCAAGTCGGTTAGGTATATTCTAGGTCATTCATGAACTTAACAAAGACAATTTGTATTTGAACTCTATAGTCCACAATATTTGACTAATTTTTGTAAACTTTTGACTTCTTAATACTTCATTTTCACATTTTCAATTAAGTTTATGATTTAACAGTAACTAGTCACATTAAAAAATTCCATCCTTATGAAGTGCGTGCGATTTTCAGAGTTTCTACTGGAACTAAATCAATAATTCAGTTCTAGTAGTTTTTGAATTTTTTGTGACATGATACGCCGGTAACTAATGAGATGAAACAATTTATTCGGTCCCAAAAAATATCCTAATGAAACCGAATCATTGAATTGGTTTGGTATTATCTATGGAATCATATAATCCATCTTGTTTCTAATAATTTGTTTTTCATAGTTTCTAAAAGTAAAAAAAAGAACACGAGTAGTATCTACCCTCCAAATTCCTTAAGACCTCAAAAGCGCACGGGCACACACGTCTATCTTTCACAATCACTTTAGTCAGCACCATCTCTTTCTCTCTGAAGAGAAGAAATCAATACAAGGTGATAATGTGCCAAGCCATCTCTATCACGCGCTGAATTCTCAAACGCGGATTTAGTCGTATCCTCTCGATCGTTTATGTATTCAAAATTAACCAGGAATTAAGGGATCGATATATTCATCACAATCGACTTATTTTGACAATTATGATAACTAATGTTAATTTTTCTTAATTGAAAGATAAAGTTATGAGTGTATTAATTAGGCCATTCATGTGTGTTGACGAAATCAAATAAATTAATGGAGAAAATTTTTATAATATAATATAATCTTACGAACATTTCAATTTTCCTTAAAAAAATCAAAGTATATATACCAACCTCCCTCCTTATAATTAATACTTTGACTCAGTAGCTTCAAATATTAAAGAGTAAAGATTTTGTTCCCCTCCATTTAGTCCCCTAAATGTCCCCCTAACTAACTTATCCATAAAAAAGTACAATGGGGACCACTAACTAACTAGAAGAAACATTAATTAATTGAGGGACCACTTAAATTTGAAAAAAATTACAACTGGTATGCACATGTATAAACACTTATGCATGCAAGTATTCCTATATAATATATCAAGTATTCATACCTAAGATATTAAGTATTTAAACAAAAAACTGGACATAAACTTTCTTTTTTCCATAGTCACACACCCATCTTTTACATGTTTTTAGAAGTGGGTTTTTTTTTTTCTGTTTAATCTAATCAATATTTCTAACGATCCGCGAGGAATTTTTCAAATCTAAAACCACGAATATTTTCTACGTAATTTTCTCTTTCAAATGAGATCCATGATGAAGTACTTTCGGGTTCTTCGTTGTTCAAGTACTCATACCTCGACATGTAAGTATTCATACCTCGTCGAGCAAGTATTCATACCTTGTAGTGTGAATACTTTCAATCTTATAGTGTGAATACTTACATTATATTTACACAGATATTAAATATCTCATGCATTACCTGAGTGGTCCGGATTATGATCGGACGGTCTGTATCTAAACACAAACGGTGCGTTCATGCAGAGAATGCTGAATTGATTCACACAAATCTCAAGAAAATTTTGACTGTATAATTGCTGGACTATAATATTTTCAATTCATACTTCAAGTATCAAATACATTCATACTTTAGTTATAGGTATGAATACTTTCTCCAGTACCTATCAATACATTTAAGCACCAAATAGATTAACTGATTTATCACCATAACAATTCACACTTCAATGCGTAAGTATGAATACTTAAAATTTTAGATATTAATAATTTTACTAAAACTTCAATGTTTAGGTATGAATACTTGATGTTAATATTTTTATTAGAAATACTTGATATCTTAGGTATGAATACATGATATATTATATATTAATACTTGCGTGCATATGCATTCGTACTTGTGCATCGTATAAGTATGAATACTTTCCTCAGTATATATCAATACGTTCAAGCATCAAACAAATTAACTAATTAAAGTTATTTTACAACATAACAATTCACACTTCAATGTGTAAGTATGAATACTTGATGCTAATATTTTATTAAAAATACTTGATATCTTAGTTATGAATACTTGATATCTTATATATTAATAATTGCGTGCATAGGCATTCGTACTTGTGCACAGTTTTTTTAGAAATATATTTTATATTTTAGGTATGAATACTTGCATTACGAGATGTAAATACTTGCTCGACGAGGTGTAAATTATTTAGAAATTTCTCAGGAATATTTTACAACATAAAAATTCACACTTCAATGCGTAAGTATGAATATTTTTATGTTCTAGTATGAATATTTTATATATTTTAGTATGAATACTTTGTAGTTTGAATATTTTATAGTAACTTTGTAGTTTGAATATGTTATATGTTGAATATTTGCTGATAAGTATATATATACATGTAATGTTTTAGTGTGAATATTTACATGTTTTAGTATGAATACTTTATAGTTTGTATATTTACTAATAATGATACATTCAAAGTTATAGAATGAGTACTTTATATATTTTTAGTATGAATACTTTCTAAATTTAGTATGAATACTTGTATGTCGAGGTATGAGTACTTAAACAATAAAGAATCCGAAAGTACTTCATCATGGATCTCATTTGAAAGAAAAAATTACGTAGAAAATGTTCGTGGTTTTAGATTTACAAAATTCCTCATAGATTGTTAGAAATATTGATGAGATTAATTAAACGGAAAAAAAAACCCACTTCTAAAAATGTGTAAAGGATGGGTGTGTGACTAGAGAGCAAAGAAAGTTGATGTCCAGTTTTTTGTTTAAATACTTGATGTCTTAGGTATGAATACTTGATATATTATCTAAGAATACTTGCGTGCATAAGTGTTCATACATGTTCACGCTAGTTGTAAATTTTTTCAAATTTAAGTGGTCTCCAAAGTAGTTATTGTTTATCCAAGTTAGTTAGTGGTCCCCATCATACTTTATGGATAAGTTAGTTAGGTTTATGGATAAGTTAGTTAGGGGGACATTTAGGGGATAGAATGGGGGGACTATTAGTCACTCCCAATATTAAATATGGTATAACTGGAAGTCATTTTATCATCACCAAATTACCAACAAAGTCAAATCATTAGATTTTAAGTAGCTTGTCAAAAATGCTAGTTAGTTAATTTTCAAATTACACTAACTTTGACATATATATGATATGTATATCCAAGTGATTGAGAGAATTAATTAATTATATACTGACAATTTTTACTTCCTATTTAGATCATTTTATATTGATGTCAGTTCTGTCAATTAATTTTTTTTTACCAATATAATATATTCCTATGAAAATATATGTAATGCCCTGAATTTATCATTCTCATTTATTGCTAGAGTGACCGCATTTTGTCTTTGAAAAGGTTGATCGATCCACATCTTAATTAGTTTTAAAAAGCTAAAATTTGTATGAAAACCGCTTACAATGACGAGAATTGGGTATTAAAAGTAAATTATAAAAATTTATTTAAGAACTTAATTATATACTAATTCTTAAAGTGCTCATTACTATGACAAGCAATTTATCGTACGTCAAACCTCTAAGAATCTAATACTTAATTAAGTAACTAATTAAGAAACAGTGAATTAAAGAACAGTAATGAAAGAAAGAGGGATGAAGAACTTTAAAAACTTAATTTGTTTCGCAGGTGTAATAATTTTATAACAAAACGAAAGAATAAAAAAAAATATCACCCAACCTCTTGTGAACTTGACTCTAAAATATATCAAATCAACTTTAAACGATGAATCCAAACCGTTGAAATCCTTATACCTAATGATTGATGCGTCTACATGTGAAAATTTTAAAGTTTCGAATTAATTTAATATAGAGTCAAGTGGTCAAAGGAGTCCAAAAAATGAATGCATTAAAATTAATTTATAAACCTTAAACTTTTGACCAGTTGACTCTATATTAAATTAATTCGAAACTTTAAAATTTTCACATGTAGACGCATCAATCATTAGGTAGAAGGGTTTCAACAGTTTGGATTCATCGTTTAAAGTAGATTCGATATATTTTAGAGTCAAGTTCACAAGAAGTTTGATGAACTTAGAGCACCCTAGTTCTACTCCACTATATATATGTCTAACTATTGAAATTATATTGGCATTTATTAGGGACGTCTAAGTCATTTACGTCACCACATGCATCATTTAATTAGTTCCATCCTTGTTCATATCCTTCAAAAATTAGTAGTATATATAGTTTTAGTGGTCGACATACAGAGGTCAGCTACTGACATGTCATAAATTAATGCAATACACATGATATCTAATCCCCATTTTAGTTTACTGCATGGCCACAACTTTGATATGAGACATTAACAATTGTCAAAGATATTTCAATCTTAAGCTTGTCTATTAAATAATGTGATGCTACTTCACTCTTTAGTAGGAGGGGGAGCCAGGAAATACAATAGAGGGGAACAAAATTTTCAAGATGCATAGGACATATAATTGTATAATTATTTTAAACACATATATTTTTTTTTAAAACATGACAAAATAAGTATATTTTGAAAAAATAATTTAAGTCAAGGTACGATAAACAAGTGCATCTTCCATAACCTTACTTAATTTCTCTGCCCCTGCTCTTTAATATTTTTTTTTTATAGTTAGTGGTTAAAATTACCACTAACAAATATATTGATAAGAAAAAAATTACAAAATTCTAAATTCTATCACCTCATATAATATAAAAATAAATATTTACATTCATACTCAATTTTAAAATTTATTTTCAATCTCGCTTCACGACCGAATCCGCTTCTTCGATCGCCGCCGCGCTCCGACAACGATCAGATCTAGTCACCATCTCGCTCCAATCGAGATGAAAACTCAATACTCCGAGCTCCGACATTACTGCATACTCGGTTCCAATCGGCTCCGCTCGGCACTAATTACTTCCCTCTCAATCCACGATCGGATCTGCTTCTTTGATCGCCGCCACGCTCCGACGACAACCGGATCTATTCACCACTGTACTCCGACCGAAATGGAACTCTACGCTCTAAACTCCGACGATACCGTATTTTCAGCTCCAGTCGGTTCCAGTTCCTTTCCTCATTCTCTCATTCTCTCTTTAATTAGTACCAATCTTTATACCATTATAAACAATTAGTTCATATTTCATCAACTACTAACCTTGTTAACGGCTAGCTAGCTTGTTATTTATTTTTCTCTCTTTTTTTAACAATCTTTCAAATTTTTGGCAAAATATAGTTCGCAATATTTTTAATAGCAAATCATTAACATGGTAATAAGTCGCACACGAACTTTTTAACGGGAATTAATAAATATCTTTCCTTTTGATAGAATTCATCAATTTCCAAAAAATTGCATGAACAATACAGGTCAGGTTTAATTGTTTAATTTCACGGGGAGTAAGATGTGAAATAAACTTCATACTTCACACTTAAACTATTAAACAATAACTAAAATAGGAGTAAGATAGAGTAAAATACGAGTTAATTCAAAATAAGTTACTCCATCTCCAAACGGATTAATATATTTCAAACTTTACCTATAGGACCCCACGTACCGTAATATGTAGAAGTTTATTTTCCAACATATTGCTCTTCTAAACTTATTAATTTAAACCACAACTTAAACTAACAAACGAGATGTAGAATATAAGGAGTAAGGAATAAACAACTAAATCTTCATTAACTTTACTCCACCATAAAATTAACATGATCATATATGCTGCCAAAAAACTAAATTAAAATTGTTGGTCCCAGTGCCTCACTACTCCCAACTATAGTGACAAATAAATTATTCGGATTCAGTTCGGCAAGATCAAAAATTCGTAATTCGAGAATAATCCGGGAATGATTCGGTATTATTCGGATCAGAGATCTCAATCTTGTAAGGGAGTAAAAAAAATAACCAAAAAAATTTATGGGAAAAATTGGGAAATAATTCAAGAAATTCGGGAACAAATTCGTAAAATTCGCGAATTATTTGGGAATAATTTGGTCAAAGTTCGGTCAACTGAATAATTAGATGTTCGGTTTAGCATCACCAAAAAAAATATATTAACGAATAATTCACAGATCTTGTTACTATGCTCCCAACTAGTTCCACTGTAGAAGTGCTTAATTCTAAGCTGGTGGCTCAATGGACAAATTAACTCATCACAACTAAATATTTTGCAATCCTACTCTTAGGATGCATGGGACAGTACTATTTAAGATAT
>CAXKVW010000563.1:0-39829 GCA_964058825.1 Carex arenaria
CGGTCTCTGATAGATATGGTGTACGAGATCAAAGATTTTCTCTATTAGTTAAGTAGCAAAGAGCTGACAAAAAATATATATATTCATTTGTCTTCCTGTTGTATTACATAAAAAATTGCAACTTATCATTTTTCCAAAAAGATTTCTGTCTGTAAATAAAAAACAATGTCAGGTTTCAAGTTAGCGTAACAATCTCGTTGATTAGTGGGATAAGATAATGATCGAATACAAAAATAACGGTATACAAAATTATGAAGTCCTCGGCAAATAAACAAAACACATAATTTCGGTGGGTATAGGAAAAAGAGGAGGGCTCCACTTACATTGTTTTTAGTGACATTGGATTACATTCTACATTTTTAAAGTTTTCAAAGTCCAAACAGTAAATCCAAACCGTTCAACATAATCTCCATATTAAAATGTGCTTGGAGACCAAATTTTATTTTATTTTTGAACTTTTTTTATTATATATTAAGTATTTTACAAAATTATTGTTTTCATACCATTGAATTTTTTATCCATCTTAAAAAATAGTAAAAAAAATTTAAAAATGTAAAATTTGATATGCAAGCACATTTTAATATATCAATCATGTTGAACGGTTTGAATCGACTGTTTGGACTTTAAAAATGTAGAATGTAATTCAGTGTTACCAAAAACAATTTAAGTGGATTCCTCCTCTAGGAAAATTCCCCCTTTCAGTCGATGCTACATTAGTAATCCACACTATATATATATATATATATATATATTTATATATAATCTCTTTAATAGATCATCATAGCCGTCGAATTAAGCGTTTGATTGAAATGGATGCATATTTTCCACTAGATAATATGATAAACTTATACAGTATTTTCAATATTATATCACACAAGCCCTGTCATTAATCAGGAAATTAAGATATATTTTCAGTTGTATGTGAATTGTTTATTAGAGAAACTCGGAAAGGGACTGTTATTCATCATATATAAATTTAGTAGTAATAGTCAATGTTGTAGGCCGTATGTAATTTATGACAAGTTGCTGTAGAGCCCAAATTCAGTAAAATAGGTTAAAACTGACGCATGTGAATCTAGTCAGTCTGGTCTAGTATAAAAAAAGAAACAAGATAGCAGCAAATTAAGTGACCGAATTAATTGTGATATATATAGTAATAAGATGTTTGGAACTATATTATTTATAGGTGATGATTTTTGTTTCTTTATAAGGATATTAGGGTTTAATTTTTGTAAAGACATCTAAAAATAAATAAATGGATTTTGGAGTTAACATGAATTCTATATAAGACAAGTACTATTAAGTCCTTTCAAGTTCATTTTCAGGATCGATGTGCTTAATGAGAGGGATGGGTGGGTAATGAAAGGAAATGATATAGAAATCGTAACAAATTAAAGTTCTTATTTACTTTTTCTGTACTCCAATTAGATAGCCTTTAATTTCATCTCAAAAAAAAATTAGAAAGCCTTTCTTTTTCATCTCTTTTTATAAACTTATCATGAAGTAACTTGTTGTACAAGATGTCCAAGATATATAGATGGATAATGACACACACACACACACACACACACACCCCACCATTTAATAAAGAATAATGGTTTCATTTTCCTCTCAAGGAAAATTGAACGTTGGATATTAATTGTTAAAAGTCACTAGCTAGGAAGGCTAGAGATCTAGAATAATATAAGAGAGTATAAAGAAGACTTATGACATTTTTGAATGCTAATATCCTGCCTCAAAGAAGGCCTTAGACAAAGAAATAAGCTTTTACACTCTTTTCTTATTCCCTCCTCTCACATCTTCCCATTTATGGAACAAATTAACCTATATGGTTTAATTAGTAAATGATTTAATTAGATATGCATTTAGAATCAAGGTTTTAATTAACTAGACTGCTAGCGGAGGATATTCTATATAGCAGCTTATATTATAATATTTTAATTATGATCTAAATTAAAAATTATAGAATAACATGGAATTTGCTTAGAAATCCCAAGGTCTTCATACATAACATAGAATTTGCTTTGAAAAACTTTAGTAAAGTGCTAGAATGTATAATAATCCATACCAATTATATATGGTTATCATATCAATTATATGTTAAATGTATTTATGCTGAAGATTATTGCTCAATGAGTGATTTTAAAATTTAAATAAAATATAGTAACGAGGATATATATTATTGGATCATTATATAAAAAATGGTATAATTTATAGATAATTAGGTTAAGTATGATGATGAAATTAGTGGTTAAGTTGATTGACAATTAATTTCTTAAATGTCATTTTTTCACACCTTAATTTGAAAATTAGTCAGCAACGATTACTGATTAAGGGTAAGTACTATGAATATTGAATAGTGATCATAGAAAGAAGTATGAAATATAGTTCCGAGGTCTAAATTTGACAACTCTCACCATCGATCAATCGGACGTGTTAATACTTATTAATACAAATAAAATTATATCTAATACTAGAAAAGCATGCAAAAGGCTCTAAAATTTTCTCATATGTAGATCTAGCTCATACACAAATGGTTGCTTATTAATGAAGATTCAGAATTGAACGAGGATGCATGTACTGAATAAAATTAATGAGAGAAACATTTGTGAAATAGTCGAGACCAAAATTTGTAGTTCAATCAATCTTCATTATTTTTGTCATGTATTGAGCCAAATTTTAGTAAACAATTAGGTATAAAAATATTGAAAATCAATGAATTAAGGGTCTAATTAAGGGCAAGGGAGTACATATATATATGATCCATTTCATTCTTCCTAACTTTTGAAAAAGAAAAAAAATACCAAGGTGTTTGATTCAGTGTGGCAAACAGTAGTTAAACAACTATGACAGGGACAAGGGACAAAAATACCAAGGTGTTTGGTCGCTTTGGAGGCAAAGGAACGATTTTATTTTTCGCAATTCCAAGCTTCCAACTTCGATTGTGGTTAGTAGAGCAGTTGAGGATGCCACTCTTTGGAGTCAGTACTGTGGAAAAAAATTGATGACACAGGAAATTTGGGCTAATCAAATTAGTACTTAATCTTGAAGTTTGCTTGATGTAATAAGTAGGAACTGTTGTATTAATCACTTCTATTTTTACTCTTGGTAGCCACTACCAAGCTTTCAAAAAAAAAAAAAAAAAAGACAAGGGACAACAATATTAATAATCAATTCGTGATATATTGTGGTCATGACCGCATTTTTATTTTTTTTTAGTTTAATTTCCCCAATCGCATTTAATTAATGTCTGAAAAAGTTATAAAGTTGCAATAACATATATATTATTTCAAACTAATGAATTACAAGAAGTATATATGACATTAGTTCATTAATTAGTTCTTAATTGCAAAAATAATTAATAACATTACCGAGTTGGCTTTTAATTAGGAGGCTTCTGATATCCTAATTGTATTAGTACGCAACTAATCATTAATATTGTATAATAAGTTTTTGACATTTTGAAAAAAGAAATCATTTCTGTTCAAAATTCTGTAGAAATTATTTTATTTTAAATATTAACATTCCTTCAGCAAATATATCTTTGTTCAGAACGAAACCCGAAAAAACCCTAATTAATACATAATCGAGCTAAAATGTAATAAATTAATATTGTCCAGAATTACAAGTTCTAATACATCTATAATATAAAATGTCATAGGAAATGTTTTGTGATCGGGATTTGTTTGAATTATATTTATATAATTGAATAAAAATTTGACTAAATAACTTTTAATTTTACTTATATTGAACTGAACGGTTAACACCCTAACATTAATTCCAACTATACCAACAAAAAAAAAAAACTTATGATCCGTGCACTGTATTAAAGATAAGAAAGGAATTCTTTTGACTACATGTTTCTCTTATTGTTTGACGAATTGAAAAGTAAGTACAAATCAATTATAAAGAAAAAGACATTTCACCCAATTAATTTAGAGTAAAGCTAGCAATTAATTTCCAGGGGAACCGTTTGCAGGTAGACTAATTAATTCTTGACGTAATTGGCTAATATTAATTAATTAATATCTTTGCAAGACCAAAAATCATGACAGAATTGATACACACACACATATAGATATAGAGTTGGACTATTATGCATTACAATGTATAGGTCTTTTTGTGCATTGCACTATAAATCGTCGTATTCAAAGTCCAAATAGTCGATCCAAATTGTTCAATTTTTTATCCATATTAATATGTGTTTGGAGACCAAATTTTACACTTTTTGGAAAAATTTTACTATTTTTTAGATTTATTGAAAATCACTGTTTTTTATGGCCCAGATTTGTCTGAAAAACAGCAATTTTCAATAAATCTAAAAAAATAGTAAAAAATTTCTAAAAAAATGTAAAATTTGGTCTCCAAACACATATTAATATTGAGAACAAGTTGAACGGTTTGGATCGGCTGTTTGGACTTTGAATCTGACGATTTATAGTCCGATATGCAAAGAAGCCTATACATTACAATGTACCGTAGCCCATCTCTCTCTCTCACTCTCTCTCTCTCTCTCTCTCTCTATATATATATATATGATGAGGGTTCCAATACACCCAAAATTCTATGCTCCCATTTACACCTAATCTTTTATCTTCATTTTCAAAGCCCGAACAGTCGATCCGAACCTATCAACATAACCTTCATAATAAAATATACTTGGAGACTAAATTTTAAATTTTTTAGAATTTTTTTACTATTTTTTAAGATAGGTACAAAATCACTTTATCAGATGGTCCAGAATCTCCTTAAAACAATGATTTTGTACCTATCTTAAAAAATAGTAAAAAAATCTAAAAAAATATATAAATTTTGGTCTCCAGGCATATTTTTATTATGAAGATCATGTTGAGCGGTTCGGATCGACAATTCGGACTTTGAAAATGAAGATAAATGATTTGATGCAAATGAGAGCATAGAATTTTGGGTGCATTGGAACCCTCCACTATATATACATATACATATACATATATATATATAGAGAATGACTAATATGATTTCAGTAGCATATGGGCCGAAGTGCTTACGGTCCAAATTTGAAATTTCAAAATCCAAAAAGTCGATCTGAACCGTTAGATGTGTTCTCCATATTGAAAAGTGCTTGGAAACCAAATTTTACATTTTTTGTAATTTTTTTGCTATTTATTAAGCCAATTTGAAAATCACTGATCCAACGGTGGCTTAACCCAACAGTGCCACCGTTGGATCAGCGATTTTCAAAGTGGCTTAATAAATAGCAAAAAAATTCCAAAAAATGTAAAATTTGGTCTCCAAGCACTTTTCAATATGGAGAACACATCTAACGGTGGAGATCGACTTTTTAGATTTTGAAATTTCAAATTTGGACCGTAAGCACTTCGGCCCATATGCTACTGAAATCATATTAGTCACTCTCTCTCTCTCTCTCTCTCTCTCTCTATATATATATATATATATATATAGTAGAACTAGGGTGCTCCTAAGTTCACCAAGCCTCTTTGTGAACTCAACTCTAAAATATATCGATTCGACTTTAAACAGTGAATCCAAACCATTGAAATCCTCTACCTAATGAGTGATGCGTCTACATGTGAAAATTTTATAGTTTCGAATTAATTTAATATAGAGTCAAGTGGTCAAAATGAGTCTAAAAAATGAATGCATTAAAATTAATTTATAAATCTTAAACTTTTGACCACTTGACTCTATATTAAATTAATTCGAAACTTCAAAATTTTCACATGTAGACGCATCATTCATTAGGTAGAAGAATTTCAACGGTTTAGATTCATCGTTTAAAGTCGATTTGATAGATTTTATAATTGAGTTCACAAGAGGCATGGTGAACTTAGGAGCACCCTAGTTCTACTCATATATATATATATAGAGTGTGACTAATATGCTTTTGGTTGTATTTCCATTGGATCAGCGATTTTCAAAGTGGCTTAATAAATAGTAAAAAACTTCCCAAAAATGTAAAATTTGGTCTCTAAGCACATTTCAATATAGAGAACACATCTAACGGTTTGGATCGACCTTTTGGACTTCAGAAATTGAAAAATAAATTGGTTGTATTTCGGCCAAAATACACCCGAAAGCATATTAGTCTTATATATATATATATATATATATATATATATATATATATATATATATATATATATAGAGAGAGAGAGAGAGAGAGAGGAGGGTTCCAATGCACCCAAAATTTTATGCTCCTATTTGCACCCAATCCTTTATCTTCATTTTCAAAGTCCGAATAGTCAATCCGAACCGATCAACATGACCTTCATAATAAAATATGCTTGGAGACCAAATTCTATATTTTTTTTGAATTTTTTTTACTATTTTTTAAGATAGGTACAAAATCACTTTATCAGATGGTCCAGAATCTCCTTAAAACAATGATTTTGTACATATCTTAAAAAATAGTAAAAATAATTTAGAAAATATAAAATTTGGTGTCCAGGCATATTTTATTATGAAGATCATATTGAGCGGTTCGGATCGACAATTCGGACTTTGAAAATGAAGATAAAGAATTAGGTGCAAATGGGAGCATATAATTTTGGGTGCATTGGAACTCTCCTCATATATATATATATATAGATGGACTTGGCTAAGCCATGGTGTAAATGTGCTTGGTGAGCCATGGCACAATATCTTCATTTTCAAAGTTCAAATAGCCGATCAGAACTGCTCAAAATGTCCTTCATATTGAAATGTGCTTGGACACCAAATTTTACATTTTATGGAAGTTTTTTACTATTTATTAAGCCACTTTGAAAATTGCTAATCCGATGGTCCATAAATTTTTACTGTTCACAGTGGATCAGAATTTTCAAAGTGGCTTAATAAATAGTAAAAAATTCCAAAATATGTAAAATTTGATCTCCAAGCATATTTCAATATGGAGAACATTTTGAGCAGTTCGGATCGGCTATTTGAACTTTGGAAATGAAGATATGGCGTGGAGTATAAATGCATTTTACATCATGCCTTAGCCAAGTCCATCTCATATATAGATATACATATATATATATAGAGAGAGAGAGATGGACTTGGCTAAGCCATGGTGTAAATGTGTTTGGTGAGCCATGGCACAATATCTTCATTTCTAAAGTTCAAATAGCCGATCCGAACTGCTCAAAATGTTTTCCATATTGAAATGTGCTTGGAGACCAAATTTTACATTTTTTGGAATTTTTTTACTATTTATTAAGCCACTTTGAAAATCACTGATCTGATAGTCTAGAAATTGTTACTGTTCACAGTGGATCAAGATTTTCAAAGTGGCTTAATAAATAGTAAAAAAATTCTAAAAAATGTAAAATATGGTCTCCAAGCACATTTCAATATAGAGAACATTTTGAGCGGTTTGAATAGGCTATTTGAACTTTGGAAATGAAAATATGGCATGGAATACAAACCCGTTTTACACCATGGCTTAGCCAAGTCCATCTCATATATATATATATATATAGGACGTGGCTACGGTGCTACGCGTAGCATAGAGGACCTCAAAATTTGTGTTTTCAAAATTCTAATGGTCGATCCGAACCGTTAGATATGTTCTACATATTGAAATGTGCTTGGAGACCAAATTTTACATTTTTTGGAATTTTTTTACTATTTATTAAGCCACTTTAAAAATCGCTGATCCAACGGTGGCTTAATAAACAGTGAAACCGTTGGATCAGCGATTTTCAAAGTGGCTTAATAAATAGTAAAAAAAATCCAAAAAATATTAAATTTGGTCTCCAAGCACATTTCAATATGTAGAACACAACTAACGGTTTGGATCGACCGTTAGGATTTTGAAAATTCAAATTTTGAGCCGTTGCACGGAGGTCTCTATGCTACGCGTAGCATATTAGCCAAAACCTATATATATATATATAGATAGATAGATAGATAGATAGATAGAGGTTGACTAATATCAAAACGTTTGTTCCAGGATCGTGGTGCGACCAATTAGTTTTTCAATTTTCAAAATCCAAACCGTTAGATGTGATATATATATTAAATTGTGCTTGGAGACCAAATTTTATATTTTTGGAATGTTTTTACTATTTATTAAATCAGTTTTAAAATCGCTGATTTTAATAAACAGTGAATTTTTTTGGATCATTCAAAACAGCGATTTTTAAACTGACTTAATTAATAGTTAAAAAATTTCAAAAAATGTAAAGTTCAGTCTCCAAATACATTTTATTATAAATGTTGAACGATTTGGATCAACCATTTGGACTTTGAAAATATAAAAAATGAAGCGTTTGTTCCACAACCTAAAAACAAACGTTTTGATATTAGCCAACCTCTCTCTCTCTCTTTCTCTCTATAATAAAATGTGCTTGGACACCAAATTTATACATTTTTTATAACTTTTTTACTATTTATTAAGCCAGTTTTGAAATCGTTGTTTTCAATGATCTAGAAAATTTTCACTGTTTATTAAAATCTACGATTTTAAAACTGGCTTAATAAATAGTAAAAAATTTCCATAAATGTAAATTTTGGTCTCCATGCACATTTTAATATAGAGATCACATCTAATGGTTTGGATCGACTGTTTGGATAGACTAGCGCTTGAACTTAAAATAGTCATAGATTTTGACTCATAACTATGTTTTGAGCATAAGACCACTTTTCGGAAAGCTCACAAAAAGATCTACAACTTTTATGAAGGAAGAAAATCTGAATTCGGAATATAGAATCCCATGCGGACGCACTTTTGGCTGCATTCGGCCTAAAAAGGTAGTTTTTCTATTTTTGAACTGCCAGATCTCGCCCCAAGGACCAAAATTAGAAGTGCACATTATAGGAAACGTGTGGGACAAGTATCTAACTACTCCCCACGTCCATATGATGTACAATAAGCTATAAAAGCGGAAGAATATGCTCATTAAAGGTATCGAAAAACGATCCAAGAATGATCGAAGAGATCAATCATTCCATATCTTTTCCATTAGAGTTTAAGGCAAAATTAAGAGGGGAGATTTGAAGAAGAATAGCAGAATTCTTAGAGCAAACGTATGCAAGACAAAGGTTGTTTAATTTGTAAGAGTTGTAATCATTTCTCTTTGTTTTAGTTAATTTGTAATGAAATTTCTGTGTAAGTTTTGCATCTTCATGAGAGACTAACTTTTTTTTTAGAGGTTTAGGTTAATTGCATGAACTTGTTTAATTTTATTTTACTCGGATCTTTGTTTTTATTATGATTGTTTGATTTGATTGTTAATTTATGTGATTTATTCTTTGTCGTTCTCCATAATTTGTACTTAAATTGTAGTTATTCCGCTTTATGTCTTTTAGACTCCAAAATAGCTTCGTGGTCTAGATAAAACGAATTATTTAGGTACGTTATTAATTCACGAAAGTGATCCTTTTTAACATCTTAGGTTAAAAATCTCATCATATCAAATATGAATTTAAACAAACCGAGTTGATAGGATTAAATAAGAGATTATAGACCGAAAACTCCTAGATCTCCAATTTTTGATCAAACCCCAAATTTTATTTTACTTTTCTTTTAGATTAAATTGTTAAAACTTTCAATTTTTTCGGATATTGAACTCACCAACCTAGAATTGTTAGAAATCAAACATTGAAACAAATTTTAAAACAACAAATTCTGAAATTATTCAATAAAGCATAAAACTAAAATCTCCTTTATCCCAAAAATAACATCTTTTATACTATAAAAATAGATTGTGCGCTTGCAATCGATCATTTTTTGAGTATTTAGGTTTATAAATTTAAAAATTCAAAGAGTATATCAACAGTGGGTGTGTCAACGCAGCATTAGCTTGAGTTATATTAATTAAGCAATGTTAACATTTTTTTTCTCAATTTAATACAGAGGCGCCTCCACATGGGGACTCCTCATGATCTAGAACGTACCTGATATGATCATAAGGTCTATGGTTAGCTACAGGAACAGGAGATAGGGGTTTGTATAAAAGTCACGGGATAAACTAGGTAGGGGACTAATAAAGCGCAACAGCGCAGCAGTAGTACTACTAGGAAGTAACAGTTGAAAAATATCGCACTATCATGAATTCATGATGAATCATAGATCCTGTTGAGGTATGACCTGCTGCACGTACGGTTGCCATGCTAAAATTGGTTTCTATATTGTTCTATGACCTCGAGTCATCGACCATAATATCCTCCAAGTCCAACCACCTCACCCGGATCCTCTTTCATTTCACATCATATCTCCATACAAAGGTTTTATCCTGGATTCTCTCGTCTAGGCCCCCACTTGACTGACATTGTCTTTCTTAGGATGCATACACATAGACACTTTTGCTGTTCTTTATCTTAGGATGCATGCACTGATCCCTGATGCCCAGACGACACCATAATATTATGTTCTTATATGCACGCACAACTTTAAACCATTTTAAGCAAATGCTTTCCACCACAAAATTCATTACCGTCGTAGTTCGTGATTCGAATGACTTCGATTCGAAATTTTTTTACAATTAACTCATTTGGTTAAAGTTTGTTTTGAAATAAATCAAATCAGCTCAGTTTGAAACTCAAATTCAAACTGAGTATAATTTGTTCGAAATTGATTTGTGAACTATTTAGGGACGAATCTCAACTAATGCAACTAATGACTTCAACTATCAATCTTTAATAATGCAGGAACCAAACTTAATTATATCAGAACTCAAAATTGTTAATATAATGGTAACTTATAATGAAAAAATAATTCAGCAGTGTAACAAATTAACAATGGAATAAGTTCCATTTGACTAGATCTATGCGTAATTTAATCAATCCAGCAGCGTAAAAGGTAAGAAAATTTTGTGTTGGTCCATAATCCATAGGTAAAAAGTAAAAGGAAACCTTGTGAATTTTGATCTGCATGAAGAAAACTAATACATAAACTACCGGTATAAGTAGGACTACCAAAAAAAAAATCGTAGTTCGTGATTCGATTGACTTTGATTTGAAAAAAATTGCAGTTTGCTTCGTTTTGAAACAAATCAAACCAGTTTTGTTCAAATCTTATTCAAACTCAAACTCAAACTGAGTAAGTTTGATTTGGATTGGTTTGTTTGCAGCCTAACCATATTACCGATAATTATTTAGTAATTAGATTTTGATTAATGGGGAATTAATGCAGTTACATTTTTAACTGCACCAACTTATTGGCATTATCGATCGATCAGCTTATTTATCATAATTAATATATATTTTATAGTACCTTAATATGGTACATTGGTTATAAATTAGATTATTCTTATATTTTAAGTGAAAAGTAGCTTCTTCTTATAGTTGGGTGTGCTCTTATATATTGTAAGGTGTTGCATTACCTTTTTTTTATTCCTTTCTATCGATGGAGTAATTGTTTTGGAAACCTTTTGAATTGTTAGTAATTTAATTAGTAGTATATTTTAGTGGTGACATATATGTTTGTAGCTAGGATTGCATATATGAATGGAAAGGAAATGACAAATCGAACAATGTTCAGATCAGTTGTACCAATCTCCAACAACATTAAATTGATTAGTGAAAAATAGTAACTAGATTGATTCCAATATAATATTAATTGTCGGACTCAGCTTTTAGTATAGTCGTCTAGATGAATCAATTCATAGTAAATATTATACTAGTAAAAAAAAAGGAAAAGTGAATATGATGCATTCTGTGTGACAGAATTGGGACGGTCAAGATGATTTCTGGCTATGGTCTATGGAAAGCCATTGACCCGTGCTTTGGGAGAATGTAGTAGATCTATATATATATATATATGCTCAAATTATGGTATTTGAATGCCATGGATTAGCACCTGTTGAGTTCTCATTTGGTGATAGATGGAAAGCTCAATCAAGCAAAGCTTTATGGGAAATAGTTTTGTCAGAAGGGAAGAGTATTTTTTTTTTTTTTTTTTTTTTAAAAATCAAACGAAAAGTAAACAGAACGTTCTAATTTGTATGAGAAAATATACAGTTCCCAGGCCTTCTGATACAACAGATTTCTTCACGGAAACATTAATAATTGTTCCAGGCTGGGTTGATGCTTTGGGTTGTAAATAGAAGCCCAAATTAAAGGTTGCAAGCGGCTAATTAGACTTGCATTACCCTTTTTGCCTTTTTTTTTTTCTGATGGCAATTTCGCTTGGATTTTTCTTGTGTAATTTACGAGGGAGATCCACAAAAAAATAAAAAAAATTACATTATTCATTTTAAAGTTTTCAAATTTCAAAATAGTTAATTCAAATCGTTCAACATGATCTCCATATTAAAATATGCTTAGAGACCAAATTTTACATTTTTTTTAATATTTTTACTATTTATTAAGTATTTTAAAAATTATTGTTTTCAGACCATTGAATTTTTGTACCCATCTTAATAAATAATAAAAAACTTCAAAAAAAATACAAATTTTGATTTGCAAGCACATTTTAATATATCTAACATATTGAACAGTTTGAATTGACTGATTTGAACTTTAAAAAAGAATGGTGTGATTTTGTGTAACAAAAAAATAGTGTAATTGAATCCCTCCTCATTTATGAGACATGATATCAATAGAGACAATTCTAATATTTGACATGCTCTTACCATATAAAACTGA
Source organism: Carex arenaria (assembly GCA_964058825.1). Taxonomy (NCBI): domain Eukaryota; kingdom Viridiplantae; phylum Streptophyta; class Magnoliopsida; order Poales; family Cyperaceae; genus Carex; species Carex arenaria. The sequence continues at coordinate 12,574 of CAXKVW010000563.1, forward strand.
AGATGCTATATATATATATATATATATTTTTAATAAAGTAGAATGTCAAGTTACCCAACTATTTAATATTCACATGAGATTTTCATATGATTTCCAAACATACAATTGAACAAGTCATATCCTATAATATATATGTCAAAGAAACGGATAAATGCTTGCTCTTCTGTTTTCATTTGGTGAAGATCGAAGCCAATTGATAAAAGCATAGATTAAAGTGACGTTAGGTTATCTTGTAATTTATTTATAATTATTTATGAACTAATTAAAGTTGGTTTTAGGCTTTTAGTAGAGAATAAGTTGGTCAAGTTCCTTACAAGCAAACAAGACGTCATTTGAGTAAAGATCCAACCAACTAGATTATGATAATAGTATTAATTATGAATATATCTTTTCTTTTAGGTTTCATTCACTTCCATATATAGATCTCCTAAACACTCATTTAAACATCACTGAAATAAAAAAAATCAAGACCATTCAAAAATAGAAATTTTCTGCTTATTTAAACAAATTAAAAAATATTTAAATGTATACTGCGAGCCCGAGGAAAGAGATTTTGAATTTCTGAATGTTGACTGACTGGGGCATGCAAATCTTCAAGAAAGATTTTATACTTGCATGCTTATAGCTATCTTGTAACTTCAACGTACATGTGCTTTATATAGCAATATCAAAACTAAGTTTGGATTTTATGTAAATGTCAAATCATAGTATCTTCTTTGACCACACTGCCATGAGATCATACGTACATATTTAATAATTGACAATATCTTGACAGGTCCGGCACTATTATAGTTTTCTTCACGTACATAATTTTTTTATGAGAGTTCAAAATTCATGTGATTTTGTGCTCTAATATATCATACATTTTTTGTTTATCTTTATTTTCAAAGTACGGACAATTGATCCGAACAGCTCAATATGATATTCATAATAAAACATGCTTCGAGACTAAATTGTATATATTTAAAAAAAAATACTATTTTTATATAGGTACAAAATCACTGTTTTAACGAGATTCTGGACCATCCGAAAAAATAATATTGCACCTATCTAAAAAAATTTTAAAAAATTTTAAAAAATATTAAAAATATAAAATTTGGCCTCCAAGAATAATTTATTGTGAAGATCATGTTGAATGGTTTGGATCGGCTGTTTGAACTTTGAAAATGAAAAAAAAAGAATGCAGAGTATATTAGAGTACAAAATAATGATGCATTTGAATTCTTCTCATTTTTTATATTCAAAGAAAAAATAATTTCACATTCAAGTCAAGCCCATAGTATATGAGATAGGAGTAGGTCCGATGGGCATCGGACCTACTTTTAGGTTCAATTAGCTCTAGAACTGTATGATTAGCATTAAGATTGGTGTGCACGGAAATTAAAACAGAACTGCACGAATTTAATGCACTTAGCACGGATCTTGATGCAATCGAATAGTCATTTCACCCATCGAACCAAAGTAGACTCTGAATTCATAGTATATATACTGTAAACAATTGTATGACCCGTTGCTATTAGTTTCATGTCAAATCAATAGATTTGTAGAGATTATTTTCTGCTGTTTTATGATTGACAATTGTCTCGATTCTTGATCAACGGATCCACTGAAGATTATTTCAACTCAATAATATTCTAACATAGTAGTTGGAGGGTAGAATTTCTATCACCATCTCGATCATAGCACGGCAACTGTCGGACTACAACATATTCAGTCGTAGAAAGAAATAGGAGAATAAGGGAATATGTCGATTAGGAGAATAGTGAAAATAAGAATGTAGATGTGTAAGAATAGAAGAATATGATAGTTTAGAGGAATTAAAAAAGTAAAGGAGTAGATCTATAATTGAATGTTATTTGACTTATTATAAATATTTTTTATCAATTAAATTGTTAGTATACATTTAAAATAAGAAAATGGTTCAAATGCATTATTATTTTTGTGCTCCAATATGATATACATCATTTATCTCTGTTTTCAAAGTTCGAACAGTCGATCTGAATCACTCAACATGATCTTCATAATAAAATATGTTTAAGACCAAATTTTATATTTTTTAAAATTTTATTACTATTTTTATATAGGTACAAAATCATTGTTTTAATGAGATTTTGGACCATCCGATAAAGTGATATTGTACTTAATTATGTAAAAAATTAATAAAAAAAGTTCTAAAAAATATAAAATTTGGTCTCCAAGCATATTTTATTATGAAGATCATGTTTAGCAGTTCGGATCGACTGTTTGGATTTTAAAAATGGAGATAAAAAATGTGCAACATATTAGAGCCCAAAAATAATGATGCATTTGAACCCTCCTTTTAAAATAATTAATTAAAAAAAAAAAATCACAACATACAAATGAGAAGCCATATGCATTCACTTCCCTTTTTTCAGAGGAATTATCTTCTAGTATTTCTTCAATTTGTGTAATATTAGACAGTTTTTATTTGATTTCATTTTTAAATCTAACTTTGTTAAACCCCCGTGAATAACTTACTCAGATAGTATCACGAAATAAAAACAATTTCATATTGAACTAATTTTAAGAAATTTATATGAATTAAAAATATATATATGAAATTGGAATGAAATTAATATTGTTCAAATTCTCAACATACTCTGCAAATACAAACACCAACCTTATAAAGTGTAAATTGACTAACATAATTAATGGCCAAATTACAATTCATTAAAACAAAACTAATTACAGTTAGAATGAAGATCGCATATCCTCCCTTTCAACAAAGAATTTAAATTTGTTCAACTTTTTCTGTGCACGCGTCTCAAAATCACTACTGGAAAAATGACTATTAGTGTCGGTTATTAAGGCCTATTAGTGTCGGACATCGGGGCGACACTGATAGAGGCGACACAAATTCTGGGACTAATCAGTGTCGGTTGTACAACCGACACTGAATCTAACAATTAGTATCGGTTATTAAGTGGAACCGATACAAAACTAGAATTTCCGATCCAAAAAAATAATTTTATAACATATTTGTATCGGTTATTAACTCAGAACCGATACAAAAAACATTATTAGTGTCGGTTACTAATTCAGAACTGATACAAAAAGTCCATTTAGTGTCGGTTATTAATTAAGAACCGATACAAAAATTCAATTTAGTGTCGGTTATTAATTCAGAACCGATACAAAAAGTCAATTTAGTGTCGGTTATTAATTCTGAACCGATACAAAAATTACATTTAGTGTCGGTTATTAATTAAGAACCGATACTAATAATACTATCTGTATCGGTTATTTTTAAATAACCGACACTGTAGCGTTTTTTTTTTTTTTTTTGGCTGCTGAATGTAGGTATTGCTGATTCTAGATAACAGAAAAAAAATTTTCTTATTTTCAAATTATGATATGGCAAGAGAACACAATAGTACATATTCCAATTTTTCTCACTAGAAGAAAGATCACCAATTTAAATAGAAATTAAACAGTACAGATTCCAATTATTCATCCATTGCAATAACTGCCATTATCTTTCAATCATTCATTTGTCTCAATACCTACGTAGAAATTAAACAAATACAAGTTGTGTAACCATTTGATTGTAGGTAATATGGTGACATCTCCCCTAGAGCCTATCCCAATCTATTGAAACAAAATTTAAAACTCAGCAACATATTAAATCAAAGTACCAAGTAAATTTGCATCTGAGATGTATTATCGAAGTACTAACGAAGTAGACCTGAAAATTGCAAGTTGTGCTGAAGGGGATCTAAATTGATAATCTCTTTAGTTGGCAAATAAAAGAGAATCCCAAAAAAAAATATAATTATTGTAAATTACCACCCAGAATTGTGAATATATAGAAATAAATTTAAAACAGTTTAGTAACATACCATTGCTCAATGAAGGAGCAATCAGGATCAATGCACTCGGCTCCAGCAGAGTTTGGCGAAGCAAATTTTATCACCTGAAGTTTAGTTTAAGTGCAGCAAAAATTGTAACTCAATTTAATTAACCTTACAAGGAGTCATCCCTTCCAATCTAATGCAATGTCAGAACTTGAGAGTTATCAGTTTGAGAAATAACTTTCTTGTAGGCGGCATACCTCCGCAGTTTGGTTTCCTAGAACTACTTGAAGACTTGATTCTAAGTACAAATAATCTTGCAGGATCTATCCCAAGCACCTTAGGCAACCTAACGCGCCTATTGGGTCTTTCTCTTAATGAAAATAATTTAGATGGTTTAATCCCACCTTCACTTGGCCAAATAAAGGCACTCGACCACCTGTCCCTCACTGAAAATAATTTGTCAGGCAAGATACCACATTCTATTTACAACCTCTCAGCCATGGTTGACTTGAGATTGAGTGGAAATCAGCTTGATGGAAATCTTCCTTCTAACCTTTGTGAGGCGTTTCAGAATCTACAGATTCTAACGCTGTACAAAAATCAACTTACTGGTCAGATTCCAATATCCTTATCCAACTGTTCAGCCATGAGTGTGATTAATATCGACGCAAACTATTTCACAGGCACAATACCAGATAGTATAGGAACCTTACAAAACCTTTATTTCTTTAGCATGGCTGCAAATCAAATTAGTCATGGAAATTACTATATCCACTACCTTTCAGAGCCCCTTAATTAGTCATGGAAATTACCAAGTTAGCCCCTTAAAATTGGGCACTTTTACAATCTGGTCCCTGTCATCACAATACAAAAAAACTAAAAGGCTCGATTGACCAACCAAACGCCCAAGTTCAAATCAGAAATCACTAGAGGAGATCATACAAATCAAACTTATTCAACAGACAAGCATTTCTAAGCAACTGAATATATGTGTGTGTGTGTGTGTGTGTGTGTGTGTGTTTATAGTGCAATTGCACACAAGAAAAATCAATGAATACCATACAAATTCCATTTAATTTTGCCATTACTTGCTCTATCAGTTTCTGAAATTTCTCTTAATTTGTCAAGAATCTTGCAAATTGCAAAATTCCCAATTAAATTGAAGATGTAGTATGTATCAGAGAGAGAGAGAGAGGAGACTTGCCTTGAGTGACGGAGTTCCAGAGAGAGAGAGTACCAGCGGAGTGGAGAGGAGGGAACGGCGAGGTCGCCAGCCAAAGTCGCAGATCCAGAGAAAAAACGAGGCAGTAGTAAGGTTGCCTTGAGTGATGGAGTTCCAGAGAGAGAGTGTGTACTGGCGGAGTGGAGAACGGGAACGACGAGGTCACCAGCCGAAGTCGCGCCACCGTCACGGATCGAGAGAAAAAAGAGCTAGTAGTAAGGTGGAAGAGGAGAGGAAGAGAAGAATGAGGTGAGCGGAGAAAAGAGGTGGAGAGGTGCGGAGGCGGAGAGGAAGCCCTAGGTGCGAAGGTGTGGGTCGGGAGGCAGAGGCGGGAGAGAGTCAGAGTTGAGAGAGAGAGTCGGAGATGCAAGCGGAGGAATTTGAGAAGCGGTGCCAAAATAAAAGTGAGAAGCGGGAATGAAAAACCAAAAAATAACCTAGTTGTGCAATTAGTATCGGTTCCTATTTGATAACCGACACAGAAAGTTTAGTATCGGTTCTCTGTTAGTAACCGATACAAAAAAGACATATTTTGTATCGGTTACTAACAGAGAACCGATACTAAACTTTCTGTGTCGGTTCATTATCAAGGAACCGATACTAAATGTTATTTTTTGTGTCGGCCATTTATGAGAACCGATACAAAATGTTTTTGTATCGGTTCTCTATTAGTAACCGATACAAAAAAGACATGATTTGTATCGGTTCTCTATAGGGAACTGATACTAAACTTTCTGTGTCGGTTCCTTGATAATGAACCGATACTAAATGTTATTTTTTGTGTCGGCCATTTATGAGAACCGATACTAAATGTTTTTTGTATCGTTTATTTTTAATTAACCGATACTAAATGTTTTTTGTATCACTTCATTAAAAGAACCGATACTATTAGGGCGATACTGAAAGTCATTTTTCCACTAGTGAATAGAAGGTTTTTCCGCGTACTCATCTCAAAATAGTTCGACGACTGAATCCGGATTGCAGGTAAACACTGTTCATTCGTCTCGGATTTTAGCAGATTCAGGTCCTTGAACGAAATGAACAATGTAACAAATGACATTATTAGTGACTAATATATATTTTGTAACCAAAAAACTTATTATTAAAAAAATATTAGATGTAATTTATGAATGAAAAAAAAATTATATTTAGATGTTATTCTTTACTATAATGTATATCAGTAATTTATTTTTAATTATCCGAATTATATTTATATTCGGATCCGCATCCATCCGATATCCAATCCGAATCCATATTCGTTTAATATCCAATACGTATCTGTATCCGAGACTATCTGTATTCACCTCTGTATCCAAAAAATTATAACGGATAAGGATATGGTTTGACCACTATCGTGTCCGTATCCAACCGTTTACACCCCTATTTGAGGGGCCCACTATTCAGTTCAGAAGTGGAGCATGTCCAATGGGTCTCGGATCAAAATCAGTATAATATCCGTCCAAAACTATCTGATTTGTTTCGTGATTTATACTTGCTACTTTAATATTTGTGCAAATAAAAAACGCACGAATCATGAAACAAATGAATGGTTCCGAGCTAGTATCAGACTAATTTGAATCCGATGTCCATCGAACGCGCCTCGCTTTCCAGCTCAAGTGACATTAATTAATTTATTCAAATTGCGAATAAGCTATCACAACGGAGTAGATCAAGAAAGGAGTTATAATATTTATGAAAGGAGAGCAGTTTGGGTTTGATTGGTTCCTTAACCGTCTGATCTGTTTTAAGATCTATGCACACATTTATTAAAGCAAATGCACACGGTATTAAAGCTAGGCATACGGATCTTAAAACTGATCGGACGGTTATGGAGTCATCAAACTCAGTTTGAGTTCCGATGGGCATCTGACCAACTGCTCTCTTAGGAAAGAGCAAATTATAATTACATTACGATTTGCCTTGTGGTTCTGCATGAAGAAAAATCAGCAGACGAAATTCTTAAACTTCATGTGCTCTAGTGTATTAAATCCGAAATTTTTATTAATATCCAAAAAGTACAAAATTTATAAATTTACACCCCATTTACAAAAATTTTGAAATCTGTTCAATTCAAAAAATTATTTCGCAGATTCGGAGCATGGATCCGCAAAATAATTCTCCGGAGTTGCAAATGCTATTTCCGGGAAATTATTTACCGGAAATAGGATTTCTGGTTTTCATATTTTAATTAAATAAAAAGATGCTACGATTTATTTATTTTCTGTAATGAAATAATAAAATTATTTTTATACTTCTTTGAAAGTAGATGGAATAGTATATAATTTGAATTTATTAGAAAGACTGTGACAAATAATCCGTATCAATATTTTTCAGGTTGGAATTTTTGCGACTGTAAAAAATTAAAATATGTCTTCGTTTGTTATTGGGAAAAAAATAAAACTATTTTGGATCTGAGTTATCGATTATGGTTCAAAAGTTACTTCTGACTTCTGAGTAAATAAAGAAAATATCGTGGTCCTATTTTCGAAAAAAAACAATTTGATCTGGTATCTGAAATGTCAAATCAAATTTTATTTTTCAAAAATAGATGGAGTGTCTTGGAATTTGAATGTAGAACGACCAAGATAATTTATTTATTTATTTAGAAGTGACTTTGGAACCGGGAACACTAATTCATATCCAAAATATTTTTATTTATTTTCCAGTAACACATAAAGAAATATTTTAATTTTTCTTACAGCTACAAAAAATCCGGCCTGAAAAATATTGATTCGGATTATTATCGCAGTCTTTCTATTAAATTAATTATAAAGTATTCTATCTAGTTAAAAAATATAAAAAAATTCTAATATTTCAATAAAAAATTAAATAATTCATATCATCTTCTATTTATTTAAAAAAATCAGAAAATTCCAGGAAAATAATTTTCCAGAAATATGATTCTTAAATCGGAAAGCTATTTCGTGGATTCAAGCTCTGGATTCGCAAAATAATTTTCCAGTTTGAGCATATTTAATTTTTTCTTTGCAAACAGGATGTAGATTTGAAATTTTGAATTTTTTTGGATATTAATAAAAATTTCGGGTATGAAACTCAGCAAACTCAGTTTGAGTCCGATGGATTTCTTAAAACAAGATCCAGCTGCCAGACCCAACTAGCCAGCTCATTAACTTGTGAGCTAACTCGATCAATCTTGTGATAATTGCAAGTTGAGATTTTAGCTCGGACCTCTAAAATCACTCCTGATCACTCGGACAAGCCAACTTATGACAAGTTCAAGCTAGATCCAGCTCATGACGAACCAGGTTGTTACCACACCTAATGGTAGAACTTATTGGTACAAGGAATTAATATCGTATAATGTACCTTAATTTTTAAATTTAAATTCTGTCCATTCGTTATATACTATTATAAAATTTTAAATGGAATTGTGAATTACAAGTTTGAATCAAATTGATATGAATTTTGATCAAACAGTTCTAATTAAAACTCAAATAGTAGTACATTACCTCAAAGGATCCGGGACAAAGCGATTTTGTTAATAAAAACGAAACAAAGAAACAAAGAAACAACAAACAAAGTACAACCAAATATTAGTGAGAAAGAGAAAAATGATCAGTTCAGAATATTTATGATAAGTTCTGAGTTAGATATCTCGGTGGTTTACATTATTGTCATTGACAAACTTCATTTGTAGTGACGAAGTTACATTGAATTTTGAAAATTGAGTATTTATTTTTGTTTATTTTTAAATAACTCACAGATTAAATTGCACAATAGTCCGCGACCCGCTAATTATATCAGTAAAATATTTTGTCTACTTTTGATAAAAAAAAAATCCTGACTATCATATTCTTCATTCATTATTCTACGCTTTCTAACTAGGTATAACTCAAAATGGCCCATGCATTGATGCATTATCATCAATTTCATGACTGATCAGAATTTCCGAGATATATTACAAGAAATAAAAAGTTTAAATTCATGTCAGTTAGTGATTAACGATTCAGATTTAACCTCAAAAGGTCAGGTATATATTTGAGAGGATATTGGTGACAAGAACAGCAAAACCATATATATATATATTGCTAAGAAAGAAATTATAGCTTTTGAATCTTGACTGGGTTATGCAAATCTTCCGAAGATCATATACTTGACTAATTAGAAAACTAAGTTAGGAATTTATATTTATGTCAAAATCCAAAATCTTCTTAGAGTAACGGTCACAAAAATTTAAATGTTCACTGCTCACCTTTTCAGTCAATTATATATATATATATATATATATAGTGGTTGGATCCGTATCATATATATCTTGGAGAATATTGGTGACAAGAACAGCAAAACTATATATATATATATATAGCTCGGAAAAGAAATTATAATTTTTGAATCTTGACATGGTCATGCAAATCTTCCAAATAAGATCATATATATACTTGACTAGTTAGTTCTACTAAATTACTTGGCTGTTCAAAGTATACTATATATATATATCAATATCGAGTTAGAAAACTATATTTGTGTTAATGTTTATGTCAAATCCAAAATCTTCTTTGATCAAACTGCTTGATTTTATTGATCTTCTTGACACTATTATATGATTTTTTTTTTTTTTTTTTGAAAACTTGGTAGCTAGTGATTACCAATTATATGATTGTTTTAAGTACATAAGTTTAACACCTAGCTAAGTCCAATTAAGACCCGTATTTACCGTTTTTAATAATGTCTGACCTGACCTGGTCCAGTCGCTTGCACAAGTAACAGATTTATGATCACATAATTGAGCTAGGATGATCAGATACGTATACTACCGACTTCCAATGTGTTAATTTTAGACGTGTCAATAAATCGGTTCGGAACAAATTAATAATAATTTTCTTTATACGTAGATCGATCTGATTTAATCTGACATGGCATGATCATAATATTTCACCTCACTAATTTTGATTTGAACATGTCATACTATTAGATGAACAAATGTGGTGCATGTGCATCTGCGAAGGTTTTAAGAAAACAAAAAACTATTAAAATTTCAAACGTTGAGATTTTAGACGAGAGTAGCTTGGGTCGAATGCCCATCGGACCTAAAGTGGTTCCAACGGGTTCGCTCACCGTCCGATCTGTTTTAGGATTCGCTCTGGTAATTTTTGTGTTTGCTTTAAAATTCATGCGCGCAAATTCTAAAGCAGATTGGACGATGAGTGAACCCGTTATAACCACTTTGGATCCAATGGCCATCGGACCCGAGCTGTTTTCATTTTAGACATATAACTAGCTCACTAAAATCAAATGATTTGTACATATATATAAAGTTAATTTTTTAACATTTAAATTTTTTTTATTTGTGACGTATAATACTTATCGGAATACGTATTCGTGTGGGGACAAACTTGGGTCTGATGCCCATCGGACTCAAATTTGGGTCTGATGGGCTTCATAACCGTCCAATTCGCTTTAAGAACCGTGCGCATGGATGTTAATGCGAATATGCATGGGTATTAAAGCGATGCGCACAGATTTTAAAGCTAATCGGATGGTTATAGAACCCATCGAACTCAATTTGAGTCCGATGGACATCGGACCCAAGTTCGTCCCATTCGTGTGCATCCGACCACACTATCTAGATTCTAGAACATATAACACGATTTGGTCCTGATATGCAAACATATTGGATACTGATTGGATGTGGCAAAATTATATCTGTATTTATTTTTATTCTTCGTATACGAATACAGATTGTATATTAAACATATACGTACAGATACAAATTAGATACCGGATATCAATAGATATATACATAAATATTTTTATAATATATTAGAATATATAGTAGATATTTAGTTATCTACTATTTGAATAAAAACAATTAAAATTGAAAACTACATTGGTATCATAATTAATTCTGGATGTGATCGGATATATTATCCGATCCGTTTGCACCCATAGATTTGGATAATTGGATGAGCTAGTCAAAGAAACATTCCACGGTAAACGTAAAGTGGATTCTGGTGAGATGTTGTTTCACCAATGAGAAATTTCAAATTTGGTATCATGTCCTAAATCCTAATGTGAGATCTTATTCTTGGGATCTTGGATCTTGCTGATACTAACGAACAAGAAGTCAAGAATTGAGATCAATTCGTCAAAGAACAAATCTCTTAGCAGATTGCACAACTATGTCTTGTCAGATCCTCTTCACCAATGAAAATGTTAGCACCTATGACCTATCCGGTCGGTACATTAATTAATTAATTGTCTTAAATGAAATACGGCGTCAAGAGAAAGGAATGGTCTTCTGACAAGAAATTCATATTTTGCATGTGCTTGTTTGCACTAATAATCTTCCAACTAGATTCATATCGTATATATTAATTCAGATCCAAATCTCCTCAAATCTCCTCTGCATACGGAGTCCACACGCAATTATAAACCTTTTATATATGCCATACAAATTTTAGTTTGTTGTATAAACATTCAGTGAGTCTACGGTACTATGCATAACACAATTTAATCTGTCATACTGATTATTAATTTTATTTTTAAAATTCTAACAGTTGATCTGAACCATTTAAAATGATTTTCATATGAATATGTATTTGCATACTAAATTTTATATTTTTTAAATAAAATTTACTATTTTTTAAGATAGGTAGAAAATCACTTGATCTGAAAATTCTGGACTATCCAAAAACAGTGATTTTCTATCTATCTTAAAAAATAGTAAAAAAATTATAAAAATTATAAATTTGATCTGCAAGTAGATATTCATACAGAGATCATGCTGGACGGTTTCGGATTGACCATTAAGATTTAGAAAATAGAAATATTGACCCGTATTACGGATCAACCCGTGATATGCATAGTACCATAGACTTATTCATAAACATTTGTGTTTCGATCAAAATACAAATTTTGATTTTATGTCCAGTTGTTGATTCAAGTTGCTCAATATATTTTTCGTTTTTTATATTTTTTTAGTACACAAATTTATTTTTAAGAGTATATGCATTAGACAAAAATATTTAAGAAAATAAAAAAAATTGTAAAATTTAGTATCCTTTGAGATATTGTTGATAGGATATTGTTGATATGTACAATGTATTTGAACGATTGGATCAACTATTGGACCACATAAAAAAGAGTAGGGTTAAAATACTCTATTGATTTTGTGTCTCAATCGTGTCTCATATATTTATCTTCATTTTCAAAATCTTAACAATCGATTTGAACCGTTCAATATGATCTTCCATAAAATGTACTTAGAGACCAAATTTTCAAAATATATATAGAGTCTATTTCATATGGAAATATTTTTATTGTCTTATTTTCTTTGGTCCATCTCTCAAAATTTTAAAATATATTATAGAAAGAGGAAGGATCCACTTACACTTTTTTTTTGTGACACCGGATTATATCCTATATTTTCAAATTTCAAATAGTTAATCCAAATTGTTCAACACAATGAATATATTAAAATGTGCTTTTAGATCAAATTTTACATTTTTTTTGAATTTTTTACTATTTATTAAGATGGGTACAAATATTCGATGGTCTACAAACAACGATTTTATAAAGTACTTAATAAATAGTAAAAAAAGTCAAAAAAATATAAAATTTGATTTGCATGCGCATTTTAATATATCCAACACGTTGAATAGTTTGGATCGACTGTTTGGACTTTGAGAAATTTGACACTATAGGATATAATCCGGTATCATTAAAAAAGAGTGTAAGTTGATCTCTCCTCTTATAGAAAAATATAAAAAATAGTAAAATTTGAGACTATGACATTTTCATAAATACAACATGATGAACAACTTGAATTAACTATTTGAATACGACAAAGTATAATTCCAATTATTTACATTTTGACTGAAATATAAATGCATATATACAATATCCAAATTCTATATGCATCCGTATCTTAAGCACATGCGACATACGGCTTATATATATGCGGCTGTATAAACTACATTTTGAACACTGGATCTATCATCAAGACAATCCTTAATAAACGAACACAAATATGGAACTTCACTAAACATAAATATTTTATGGATCATCCATCTCTGCGTTAAATCATTTTGATACAAAATTTTATTGTTGATTATGATAGTTATTATTTTGACAAAATAATGAACGATAACCTATTTTCCATTATCAATAAAAATTATTATAGATAGGGGCAAACGAAGATACAGAAATAAGGATGGTAAGACGGTATAAATTGAAATTTTGTATTTTTTATCCGTTATTTTTTTATATTTGTATAAATTGTTATATATAATTCTCTACTATTAAAATTATATAATAACATTTATTTATCCATTTTTCCATTCTTATTTTTTTTTTTTTAGTTCTTCACTTACTATAAAAAAAAAATAGATACCAAGCCAACCTTCATAGAATCATAGCCCATAAATAACACATGGAATACATCAAAACATTTTTGTAATTATAAACAAATAAAAAAAATATTATATAAAAAATATAAGAAAATGGGCGCACCTTTACCAACCAACATTTTAGCGATGTTCTCGTGGGCTTTTTTTTTTGTATTGGCTAATGTCAAATCAATCCAACCCAAGAATAGCAGTTGGCTCTTTCCATGGGAAATTTTTTTTCGGTAGAAATTAACAGAAAAAGAGAGAGGAAAATAGAAAGAGTGTACGGATTCTTAGATTGATAGTAAGACCGGTACAAATTCTACCGGTTTAAAAAACTCAAAGTTTAGACCTGTAAAACTCTTACCGGTCCTAACTATTTTTTTTTTTTCAAGGTTTACTGACTGATAAAAAAAAAAAGTAGTTAGGACCGGTAAGAGTTTTACAGGTCTAAACTTTGAGTTTTTTAGACTGGTAGAATTTGTACCGGTCTTACTATCAATCTAAGAATCCGTGCACTCTTTCTATTTCCCTCTCTCTTTTTCTATTTATTTCTACCGACAAAAAATTTCCCTTTCCATGTCAACACCGGTGGGGCTATGGCCTATCAACATTCAACACATAGAGCACAAGGTTATAGATTAAGAAAAATAATTTCATATTTTATTCCGTTGACTTGAAAATTAAATTTATTCATATTTTATACTTGCAGTTAAAACCTTTTTATATTAATATCATTCTATATTTAAAATAGCAAATTGAATATTTCAGAGTGAAGCTATGATAATATGCCGTCATTTTTATCCATGCCCATCAAAACTTACATTTCGCCAACTCTGCCTATGAAACTCAAATTTTGTCAAAAATGTCCAAACCGGCTATTAAATAGCCGGTTCCTAATTTTTATTAGAAACCGGCTATTATACCACCGGTTCTTATAAAAATTAGGAACCGGCTATTTAATGGCCGGTTCCTATCTTTCTTTCTTTTTGAAAAAAGTTATAATTTTTTTATTAAAGTTTTAAAAAAAATGATATGTTTCTTTGAAATTGGATAGAAAAATATATAATTTAGTTTATTTTCAGTCCTTGAAATCGAACCGGAAGACAAAATGCTTGTATGAGACTTCTCCTATGGCAATTGCACTTGCTGCTGGTGCATTTCTCAATGCTGAAAAGTATTTTTCAACATAAAAAAATTCAGTTGAGACACTAAAAATCATAAACTTAATTTTTGAGGCACTAAATGACGTTTTTTGGCGATTCTGATTCGTCGGATACTCGGGGTTACACCCCGGGATGATGGTTGTAACCGTCTCCTCCTCTCTTTTCCGAATTGGGGTCATACGCGTCAATCCGACTTTCCTAACCAAAGTTATGGCCGTTTAAAGTTTAAAAAAAAAACGATGCTTCTGGTCCTTGATCCATTTCAATTTTTTCTAAAGTTATTGCCGTTTTATTTTTTTCAATAACACCCAATGAAATATTTTATTTTTTTCAAAAATACTTTTCAGCACCGAAAAATGCACCAGCAGCAAGTGCAATTGCCACAGGAGAAGTCTCATACAAGCATTTTGTCTTCCGGTTCGATTTCAAGGACTGGAAATAAACTAAATTATATATTTTTCTATCCAATTTCAAAGAAACATATCAATTTTTTTAAAAACTTTAATAAAAAAAATTATAACTTTTTCCAAAAAAAAAAAAAAAAAGATAGGAACCGGCTATTAAATAGCCGGTTTCTAATTTTTATTAGGAACCGGCAGTATAATGGCCGGTTTGGGCATTTTTGACAGAATTTGAGTTTAGTGGGCAGAGTTGGCGGAATTGAGTGAACTTTGGGCACGAATAAAAATGACGGGATAATATGTATGGCAGCTCATTTTGACACGTGTTATGGATTGTTTAAAATTTATAACAATTGATCTGATCTGTTTGAAATGGCTCTCTATATGAATATTTCCTTGTAAACTGCGTTATATTTTTTAGAATTCTTTTAGAGCATGTTCGGCGGACCATTGAGAATTAACATGGGCGTAGGAATTGAACTAAAAATTACTATTCATGTGGAAAAACTCTAAAAATTTTAGTTCAATTCCCACGCCTATGCCCATTCCTAATGGTCCACTGAACAGACCCTCACAATTTTTTGAGATGGGTAGAAAATCATTGATCTGAAAATTCTGGACCATCCAAAAACAATGATTTTCTATTAATATAAAAAATATAGTAAAAAGTTTTAAAAAATGTATAAATTAATTTACAAGTACATATTCATATGAAAATTATTTTGAAAGATTCCGATCAAAATTTCAAATTTAGAAAATTAAAATATTGATTTGTAGTAAGGACCAATCCGCACTATGCATACTATGCATAATAACATATGCCCCCTCTAATATTTAATCTAATTTGCTCTAATATTTAATTCTTCACCTACGGATTAAAACAACCGAACATCGGTTCCTTAGCGCTTCTTAAGCTCTTAATTCTTCACTCTTAATCATTTGTTGCCGAACGGCCCCAAGATGTCCCTTATATACGGTTTGTGATTATCTCTCAGCTGCCCGGGGCAGTATTATTGGGCTTTGAGATTCGTGCAAATTAAGAGAAACGGCCTGGATTCACTAATTATAAAAGATTCCTGGGAGGATGCGAAGCGCGCCGGACATACCCCAATTTTTTTTAAAATAAAATAAAATATAAAATCAATTTAAAATAAATTGATGATAATTTTTCTTTAAAAATAATAAATACCGAATCCTTCATACGGTCTATCCTTGTTCAGTTCTCTATAAGATTTTGGTCATCCATATTTGTCTTTATCATGAATTGAATTAATGATTTGGTCTCTCTCAAACTATGTTGCATGGATACGGATACGGGTGTCGTATTAGATATTATACTGATACGGTGATACGGCAATTTTTAAAAATTAAGAATACGATACATCTATTATATATATATTTTTTTATTTTAGCTATATTATTAATTTGTATTATATAAATTAAATATCAAAATACAAAACAATAGCCAACTAAGCCAAGTATACATTAAATATAAAAGATACTATCTTCTAACAACAAAAGTTGATGTGGTGTAGTCGTAACGAGGTATGGGTGTGATGCCATAGGTCATGAGTTCAATCCTCAGCAGCGTTAATTTTTTTATTTTATTTTGATGCGATGCACAATTACCATACTCTGTGAGGGTGTATACGTAGTGCATGGTGGGCAATTCCCATCAGAAAAGTATCCCAGACGTGTCAGAGGTGTATCGCAGCGAGTCAGTGCGTGTTGGAGACCGTATCAAGGAAGTGAAGATACACTACGTAAGCCAATACGCCAGCTAACGTATCGGTATCCTACACGTATCCGACACGGGTACAAAGCCAATATGGAAGTATCGGGGTAACATAGCCCCCAAAGAAGAGAATGAAGTAGGGAAAGAGCTGGATATTGATATTCTGAATGGATCGAATCAATGATTCAATTGTTTTTAAAGGTGGACAGGTGTGAACTGTACAGAGTTTAGGGGCTCAAATAGCCTCAACAGCTAAATTTTGGTGTAGCAATATGTCTTATGATGCTTTGGCTCATTTAATTTGTATGCTACCTTTTGAGGTACATGACCTACAAGGAGGTTTGCCTTCCATTACAATGGGGGGTTACAATCCATATGCATGGGATCGGAACTGGTACATGACCTACAAAGAGGTTTGCCCTTTGAGGTACATGACCTACAAGGAGGTTTCCTTACCATTACAATGGGGGCTACAATCCATATGCATGGAATCAGAACTGGTTCTGTTCATGGTCATCTGATGACAACAGTCTAGGTAGTGACAGATGAGCAAATGTAAGATTGAAGAAGCCATTTTTTGGTATTTTCTATAGTTGCAGGGACTTTTATGAATACTTCCTGTTGGTATTTTCTATAGTTGCAGGGACTTTTATGAATACTTCCTGTTGGTTAATTTGATGGATATGTTTAGGTATTTGGCAGTAATACCTATGTAGGTATCTTTCTATTTTGTAACTGCATGTGTGGTACCAGATTGGTGGTACCTAAACTGAATGCTTTGTATGATTTCTTATTAAATGAAAATCGGTGGGTTTCAATCACTTCTTTCAAAAGAAAAAATGATTCAATTATTTTTCTTGTGAATTATGTGTTGCGGATCGTGCAAAGACCGAACTACTAATTCAATTTAGATGAGAATAACGGAACTAATAATTAATTTATTTTCTGACAAATGAATTTTTTTTATTTTTAAAAACAAAAAGATTGTGCAAACCCCTGCGGTAGTTGATGCTTTTTGGTTCTTCAACCAAAATTAAGTGTACACAATACGTACACGTATATTAGTCATGCACGCATACACAACATTAATAGTAGCTTGGTATTTGTACGTAGGAAGATATATAATTAAGAAAAGTCATTAATTAATTACCGTTGAGATTTAATTTGTAACTAATATCAGACTTTTGACAAAAGCTAAATTTTTAATATATATTTTTCGTAATATTTTGGATCGTAGATGATAAAATAAAATTTTCATTGTGAATATCACTAATGTAAAGACATATTTTATGAATAGTGCAGCACTTAATTATCACATAATTCAACCGATCGAGTCTGGGTCAAAACCGAAACAGGTCTATAACTTCGCATGCTAAGCATCTGTTGCATGCTTGACTACTCAGATAAGCTATGGTCATTCGTTCACACACTATACAAGTATATGCAAATATCCACGAGGATAATTTTTTTTTATTTTTGAGGGTAAACAGATTGAAATTGTTATCTTCGACAATATCATTATTAACGACGAGACTATCTGCGAGAATGCTCACGTACTTCAGCACTTTTACCCTCGCTATATATTGTAAAGTCCAACCATAATACATTTAATTATGTATATTCTTTTACAATGTTTTTGTCTATTTTTTGTATAGTTATTTGTGTACTTTTCAGGGATATCATTGACACTTAAAATTTCGATATATATGTCGTTTGATCTGTTATTTGTCCGCTAATTACTTAAAAAAACTACCATATATATGTATTTTGATTAATCGTATGCATCCAGCTTAATTATGTATATAAATATATTGTGTTCATATTTATATAAAATTGTGAAATACAATTAAAAATACCAAAATAATCTTCTAAGTTTAAAAATTAAAATATCAACGCCTCAATATTAATGAGGTAATTCTTTTTTAATTTGAAAAAAAAATAATTTATTAATACTGCCAAATATCAAAATCCAATGAACAAGCTAGGTTACATTTCAATTGACTTGATGGATCGATGCCGATACATGGTCAATTTTTTTTTTCTTACAATTTGCAGAGGAGATCATGGAGCTACATATAATATCATAGACAACTTCATGACATATTAATCAAGCCATGTTTAGTTAATGAATTCATGGCCTATTATTGTTGGGAATTATATATATTTACGTGATGGACAAATAAACAATTTTCAAACTTGATCCAAATTAAGCCGAAACTCGAGAAGTAACACTGAAACAGCTCAGATCGTACGCTAATAAACCAACACTATTTTTAATTTAGCTAAAAAAAGTAGGATATATATATACCTCCCTCAGTCAGGCTTAGGGCTGCAAACGAATCGAACCAAATCGAACTTACTTCAGTTTGAATTTGAGTTTGAATATAATTCGAACCGAATTGGGTTGATTTGTTTTAGAACGAACTAATTTTGAATATAATTAATTACAAATTTTTTCCGAATCGAACCAAATCAAACTTACCTCAGTTTGAATATAATTCGAACCGAACTGGTTTGATTTGTTTTAGAACGAACTAATTTCGAAAATAATTAATTACGAATTTTTTCCGAATCGAATTGAAGTCAATCGAATCACGAACTATGTTTTTTTTTACCATCACCGGTAGATTATATATGCATTAGTTTTTTTTTTTCAAGCGGAACAAAATTCATGCGGTTTTCTTTTTACCTTTTACAAATTCACATTGATAGATTACGGGCCAATTCAAAATTCTCTTACCTCTTACGTAGCTGGATTAATTAAAATCACGGCATGGACCTGGTCGAATGGAACTTATTCCATTTTTAATTTGTTACACTGCTGAAGCATTTTTCTATTATAGATTTTGAGCTCTGATATAAGTTTGGTTTCTGCATTATTAAAGATTGATGGTTGAAGTCATTAGTTGTATTATTTGGGATTTGAACCTAAATAGTTCGTGAACCAATTTCAAACGAACTATATCCAGTTTGAGTTTGAATAAGATTCGAATCGAATTGATTTGATTTGTTTCAGAAAGAACTAATTTTGAATCAAATTAATTATGAACTTTTTGTACAGCCCTAGTCAAGCCCGCAAAGAGGCAGAGTTGTAATTTCTGATTATTACGTCATTGTTTCAACTTAAAAATATTAAGAGTATGTTTAGTTGCAATGAGAATAGAGAGAACAAGCTATCCGGAACAAGCTATTCGGTATTTGATTGGGTTATAATAGCTAGAATAGAAAATTAAACTTATTTATCTTATTAGAATAAGCTATTATCACAAAAAATTAAAACAAGCTATTTTAACAAAACAAACGTCAATTGTACTATTTTAATTATTTTAATATTGAAACCAAATTTACCTTAAGCGGCAATGATCGATGGAGGATAGAATTTGGTAGAAGTTGCCGGGAGGACCAATTGGTGAATGGTGACCTTGGAAAATCCAAGTTTGTCCAGATGCAAGTTCATTGAAATATTCTGTAATTTCTAAGAACCATCCTTAGATATATATGTAGTATCAATGAGTACGCACATAAAGTTTGAAAGGCTAGCTTTTTTTTTCTCAAAAAGTTTTTCATAAATTGCTCTTTGAAAATTAGAAATTGAATAAATTCTCCTCAAATATAGCTTAAAATTGGGCATTTTTTTGGTTTTTTTTTATTAAAATTGGAGGTCAGTCACCCAACTATTTAATATTATTGTTATTATAATAAAGATTTTCTCAATTTGAATTTTGAATTCATGATCTCTCACATATAGATTGTCTCTTTTCCACTGGATCAAAGATTAGTTCTTAAAATTGGGCATTTTTAATTTCTTAGATACATTAATTATGTATTGAAACTGTGCCGTGATGTGTTTAGATGTGTTTGGATTACGCACCGTGTCAATTTAATTGGACCTTTTTCCGTTTCAATATAACGTGATATATAGTCCGAAGAAAAAAAAACTAATTAACATTGAAAATCCTAAAAGAAAACGTCCTATTAAAACATTTTGTTTGCAATTTTAAAATAAGAAGTTGGGTTTAATTAGTATTTTCGCGCGACACGTTTTAATTTCTTCGCTGCTGTAGCCAGTTTCTGACGCTATATATATATTGAAGCATGGAGGCAATATTGAACCTCAAACCATACAATAACAACCAATACATAGGAGGTAAAAAAGAAACGAATAACATCATGGCTTCGAAAACCGCTCACTTGTTCTCTCTGATATATACAGGCAATTCCTATATATTCCTTCAAACCCTAACTATCTCTACAATCTCACTCCCTCAATATCTCTTCTCGCTTAAAATCTCTTCTCGCTCAATATAAATATATTGTGTTCATATTTATATACAATTGTGAAATACAATTAAAAATATCAAAATAATCTTCTAAGTTTAAAAATTAAAAGATCAACGCTTCAACCTTCAATATTGATGAGGTACATTTTTTTTAATTTGAAAAAAAATATTAATTTATTGTTGCCCATATCAGAATCCAATGAACAAGCTAGGTTAAATTTCTATTGACTCGATGGATCGATGCCGATAAATGGTCAAAAAAAATTTCTCATAACTTGTAGAGGAGACAAGGAGCTATAATATCATATATAGATAACCACACAAATTAAGTTCTAGTTGATGACAACTTCATGACATATCAAGCTGTGTTTAGTTAATGATTTCATGGCCTATTATTGTTAAAAAAAAAAATAAACAATTTTCAAACTTGATCCAAAGTCGAGACTCGAGAATTAACACTAAAACAGCTCAAATCGTACGCTAATAGTCACACCCCCGATCCCGGAGGTGCGAGAGCCTACCGCGTCTATTTACCATCGAATTTACGTAACACAAGGCATGAATCTTTTGTATGCATTGCCAATAGCATCTATTATTTTTCCATATTTCAATTTATTTACAATAATTATCTGACATTTTACAGTGGATGATGCTAGAGATATCTTCTATGCATCCTGTCAGATATAATAAATCTCAAATTTCATATCTTTAGGTGGCTCTGCTGTCAATTATTATCCCCAAAGTATTTCTCGGTCTTCATCTAACAAACATGTGAATCCCACAAGCAAAAATGGGTGCGAAATAATAAATTATTCCTCAGTGCTATTTGCCACTCAGGTTATTTGATTTGAAGGAAATTCATATTCATAATGAAATCTCCACACGAGAAACTAACAGTTCATTTCATAATGACGAATGCAAATGCTCAATAACAGTATCCAATTGAACAACAAAAAGTATATAAATAAATCAGAACTCTAAGGATCTTATCAGAATAAATAGTTTGGGTCAAAATCTTTTAAACCATAAAGTCTGGACGTTTGATTTCTTACCTTTACAATTTCTAGTCTGGTAACACTGACAGATACCATAACAAGTATCTGTCGTGTTAGGACTTATACTGTTCTATCCATCATGACAATTTGTTAATGGAAACAATATAGAATCAATATCTCAATGCCTTCAGTATCAGAAAAAAAATCGATGATAAGACAGTTCTAACTATCCTGACAATTGGTTAGCAGAAACAATACGAAATCAATATCACAGTACTGTCATTATCGAAAAGAAAATCACTGATAAGACAGTTACCACAGTTCATTAGTCTTACAGTTACAATTCATATTTATTCAATATCCCCTACCCAACCGGTACTGGGTTTAACTGGGGCCATTCACCAGATGCACATAAAGGGTTCTGGAGTAAAGTCTAGTAGCTAGCTAGACTTTATGATATATTAATCATTTTTCTCCACTATATTGAGGTTCAAGAATTATAGTATTCAATATTCAATTAATTCTATTACTGTGGTCTCAATCAATCATTTGCAATAAGAATCAACCAATCGATAAACAATATCAACATGACAGACAACAGACTCACCTGTAGTTCAGTTTCAATTGTATTGGGCTATGCATATGATGCAACAGTTCAATCAATGTAGTCAATCAAATATTCAAAATGCACAGCGAGTTACAATTTAATTCCTAGTCATTAATCTCAGACTAATCCAATAACTCCGCACCTGATATTGTAGGGCAACAGGCGAGGTCACCATCTGTCTGTTCTTTATGAACACTCTGTCTCATCTTTCTTTTCCATAATTATGCCTATATCAGAATAATATATATATATATTCTGATCAATATTTATAATAATTAAGTATAACAGAACAATCTAAGGATTTAATTATTTAAATCTCAATTATGTTTTTATTTCAGTCCACTAGTTCTAAATCAAGTGCAATAAATTCAATCCAATTCATTTTCAAATCAAGACCAATGGTCCAAGTCCTACAGTCATTTTATAATTTTCACTATTGATTTTCGATATGAATAAATTATCAATTTAAGAAATTTTGCAATTTATCCTTCATATAATATTTTTCTTGTAAATCAGTCTCTAAGTTAATAATAATATGCACAACAAGCTTGAGAGGGTCAGAGATAATACCAACTCGGTATAGCACCACTAAGGTGACCAATATCGAAGCCAATCATAATTAACGGGTTCAAACCCTATAAGGAAAATAAGAGAAAAGGAAGAATAATTTTCAATCAATCAACTTGTTTAACTCGATTCACAACATAATAGGACTTGATTATTCATTTATCAAGATTTACCAGTCCTTAATTGGATCACGAGATCAAATAGAATAGAGAAAAGAGATATATACCTATATTCATACAATACGGACTGAGAAAGAAAGAAAGCACACAGAACCATCGATTCAATCGCATCAGTTAGTGAACGAGAGAGAGATATTCATATGTATTTCTTTCTTTTTTCTTTCTTTTTTGTCCTTTTTCTTTTCTTTTCCTGTTTTCGTTGGTTTTCTGTTTTTTTTTTCTTCTTTCATTTCATTTTATTTTTCCTTTCTTTTACGGGAGAGAGATGAACACAATTGGGAGAAGGGGTGACCCTCCTCTGTTGGAATTCGTATTCAGTGGAGTAACTGCAAAAGGAGATCTTTTAGAATGATTCTCTTTTTAGTGGATCCGGACTGTTTTTTTAACTTGGCACGAATCTCAAAGTCCAATAATACCGCCCTCTATTTTCTCCCGAATCTCAAACCGGTTGAGATTTAATCTCAAACCGTAAAGTGATGCGCATCCTCTGTAGTAATAGAGAGGATATGGATCCCCCTGTTGACCACGTGGCCATAGTGCCACGGGTCACTTTTTTTTTTTTTTCTTCTTAAATTTGAACTTTTATATAAGTGACTTTTAACTTATTCAAATTTCACAATTTAGTCCCTGGTAATTTAAAGAAGTTCATATATATTATCAATTATTAATTTGATTCCTATGTCAAACGTTCAGACATTCACTTCTTAGTATTTTAGAAATTTCGAATTAATCTCAACAAACAGAATGTTAAATAATCATTTTGACAGTTTCAATGTAACTTGATCATCTTGACTAATTAATTCAGTAAAATAGTATTTGTTATTTAAATGATACTCACTAAAGAACACCTTCAATCAAATCGTATTTTATTTTCAATTATCAATTACATATACATATTTTGCGTAGTGTTACACTAATAGACCCACATTATTTTGAACGCGTATCCTCTGCATTAACTAAAAAGAAAATCTTTTGAGTTAATGAATCTCAACCATCTGATTTTAAATAGAATTAATCTAACTTCTGCCTATAACATAGGAGCTTTTCAATATTAGTACAGATTTAGTCTACAAAAATCTTAAAACAGATCAAATGGTTGAGATTCATTAACTCAAAAAGATTTCCTTCTGAGTTACTGCAGATGATACGAATTCCATTATTTTTGACTTGGCTAAAAATAGTAGAATACCTCCGTCAGTCAGGCCCGCAATTATTTGGTACAGTTGCCGGGAGGACCAATTGGTGACCTTGGAAAATTCAAGTTAATTTGTCCATATGTATGTTTATTGAAATATTCCGTAATTTCTAAGAACCATCCTTTTATATATAATATATATATATATATATATATATAGCCTTGTTCATTTATGCCTAACTATATATTTAGCCGTGTTTGTGCTAGACGTGTCATGCTGTATTAAAATTCTATAAAATTATATATTTCGACTTTTCAACACCATCTGGTTTATTGCTTTTGCAAAATTTTCTACAACTTCTATTTTTTTTTTTTTGGTAATTTCACAGACCTCTGGGTTACATGTTCATCTTATTTATTTAAAATAGTATATGACTAATTAAGTAATTAGTCTTGGTAATATCTTTATTACTTTCAATATAACGTGATATATAGGTGGGAAAAAAAATTAACGTTGAAAATCCTAAAAGAAAACGTCGTATTAAAATATTTTGTTTGCAATTTTAAAATAAGAAGTCAGGTTTAATTAGTATTTACGCGCGTACACATTACTCCAAACGCATGTTTTAATTTCTTCCCTACTGTCCAATTCCCATAACCAGTTTCTGACGCTTTATATATTGAAGCATGGAGGCATTCAATTTCAACCTCAAACCATACAATTAATAACAACGATACATATATAGAGAATAAAAAAGAAAGGAATAACATCATGGTTTCGAAAACCGCTCACATGTTCTCTCTGATTTACATGCAATTCCTATTCCTTCAAACCCTAACTATCTCTACAATCTCACTCCCTCAAGATCTCTTCTCGCTAAAAATTGCATCGAAAATTCGAAGTGATGAACAATCTATCTTATCAGTCTCAACAGATTACGGTAACCTCACGATGTTAAGTCCGGCTGCTGTGCTGTACCCCTCATCGCTTGATGATATTTCTAGCCTCATAAATTTCTCATACACTTCTTCAAAACCTTTTTCTATTTCCCCACGTGGAAATGGCCACTCAATAAATGGCCAGGCATCTGCTCTAGATGGAGTAGTCATAAACATGAGGTCCCTGATCAGTTATGGCCGCCGTAGCAACCGCATAAATGTGTCACATGTAATTAACCATTATGTGGATGTGGGGGGAGAACAACTATGGATTGATCTCCTAAACGAGACTTTGAAGTATAAACTCACACCGAGATCATGGACAGACTATATTCATCTGACGGTTGGTGGGACCCTCTCGGTCGGAGGTAACAGCGGACAGACTTTCCGATATGGGCCGCAGATCTCCAATGTTCTTGAATTGGATGTCATTACTGGTACTATGTAGTTTCTTTTGCAAATTATTATTTTATGAACTTATCAGTTATCACAGAATATGAGGAAAACATGAAAGGGTATTTTGGTCATTTAGCTAATTTTTTTAGTTTTTAGCTGGAAGTGCTGTTTTGAAGAAGCCTTGGAATGGCTTCAGAAATTAGTAGCATTTTTCTTGCAGGAATATTAAATTCAATACAGAAGATAATTAAAAGACATTGATTATTATTGGATGATCTCTGTACCTGAGACAGTTGTGTCACATTAAATTAAAGTCTAAATTTTATAATCATTCAGGCACAGGGAAGATGATAACATGCTCCAAAGAGCAAAACTCAGACCTATTCCTAGCCGTGCTAGGTGGAATGGGCCAGTTCGGTGTCATTACTCGTGCACACATAGCTCTCTCCCGAGCACCAGAAAAGGTGCATTGGATTAGACTTATCTACACAGATGTGATCACGTTCACTCAGGATCAAGAGTACCTCATATCAACCAAGAACCGAAAAGGTTTTGATTATGTCGAGGGGTCATTCTTGGTGCAGCAGGGGCTGATCGGGAGCTGGCGATGGCCTGAATTCTTCAGTGACATAGATTATGACAGAATGAGTCAGCTTGCCACTGATCATGGACTTGGTGGTGTTTACTACATAGAAGGTGTAGTGTATTACACTGACGACATTGCGGCTCAGGTGAACCAGGTATGCGGTACATAGTTATTGCAGTTACACAATACTGGTAAATTATATTGAAAATTGTTTAGCCAGTTAATTTGTTATGTTGAGTAAAAACATGCTCACGATTTTGTATATATATAAATGCGTAATAAGACAGTATAAAGGTTAAGGTAAACACAATAATCAAAATGTTTGCAATTAGAAAATAGAGTTTAATGTGATGACATTGACCTTGACCATGATTTTCATGTGCGTAATTCGGAAGCGAATCTTTGGATGATCCTGCGATTCCAATCTCAACTGTTCATTTATTAGAATACACGAATCTTAAAAGAAGTTAATTTTTGTGCATGAATTTCGAAACACATTAATGGTTGGGATTCGATTCCCAGGATCCCTGCGATCCTTTGGAATCGCAGCAGATTTATTTCCGCGTAATTCAGCCCCATACCAGATCTGCATAATCTAAACAGACACATATCCAATGGCAGAAAATTTGCAATATGTATGAAATATATAATTCTAGGTAGCATATATAGTTCCTTAATTAATTATTTAATCATCTAAACATAGAAGATTATGTATAGGGATAAAGTTACACACACACACACACACGATGAATTAAGTATCCTTGATTCCATCATCCCAGGCTCCCAGCATATATGGACATGCATGCAAAGGGAGAATATTTTAGTACACGAATTAGTTATATATATCACATATATACCTATCAGGGTTGAAGCAGCAACCGACCA